>JAVQJD010008679.1:0-13863 GCA_036023655.1 Nannoperca australis | reverse complement strand
TCTCTCTCTCTCTCTCTCTGCCTTGCCACACACACACACACACACGGGCCCGCAAACACACACACACACACAAACACACACTCTCACACACCTCTGGCCTGGGTCCTAGTCAGTCTATTTGCCAAAGTATGGCTGGCAAGCAGCTGGTGCACAAAGGAAGCCAGAGAGGGGAAGAGACAGGTTGAGGCTGGGCTTGGAGTGACATTTTTTTCAATTATGGTTTTAATTAACTACTGAGTTATAGTGGCAGTGTGAAATTATGGTTGCTCATTAAAGCCACTGAGCAAATGCAAGGATTTAGGTAGCTAAGATGTAGAATATTGCACTTTGACAGCATTGCGTATCAGTGCCTTACAAAGTGCTGAATTCTTTTGGATAAGGTCAGTCACTTGTAATGGAAATTTACTCAAACTACAGGATCTCAAGTTTCTGTCTAAAGCCATGAAAACCACTGGAAAAGCCCAGTGACCTCTCAGTGACTGAACACTGTAAGGAGAGCAGAGACAACATACAATTTAAATCATTTCCCAGGGAAAGGCGAGCAGACGTTTATGCTAGCGGCTTCCACAAACGCAGCTCCTCACCTTCTCTGCTCACATGTGCTCCAAAACATGTTCATGCCGTTGTGTTTGAGTGTGATTTGAAGGTTATCAAAAAGGCAGCTACAATCTTTCCTTGGGAGTCATAAGCCCAGGTTTCTGAGGAGGGATATACATGAATTATAGATGGGCTTTAATGACAGCTGCCCAGCCGCTCATCTCCCTGGTGTCACTTAACTTTTCATGGATGGAAGTTGAGCGGCACCAGCCCTGCTCTTCATCAGTTGCTTATACCCCTTTTCAGTATGGCTAAAGTGATCTATTCATAATATATAATATATTAATCTATACGTAAATGGCTGCGATTTGGATTCGTATTTAAAACCTTTTTCCATTCCGCAGCAGTCATGTTCTGATGGTTCTTAGACCCAAGCTAGCCTTTAATTCTTTTGTCCTAATTTGTTGAGCTACACGAGCAATCAACTCTGCTTGCAGACATCATCTTTAAACTATTTAAGAATTCTGATTCTGTTAACATTCATTCATCCAGTGAAGACAGCAGCACTCAGTCTGATGTTACATAAGGTAAAGATGCTTGTGACTTTCTTTTCTCCTTATGTTGTCGACCTTGGTCTGCCAGACTACATTTGAGTTTTGTCCATTTTCTAGAAGCTTTTTCATTGTATACTCCAGTTTTCAAGAAAGATCATTTTAGGCTAATTTCTCTCTTTTCATTCGTCATCCATAATAATTCTTCAGTTATAATAATTTGCATGTTGCCTGTCATAAGATGACTTCTGCTCCCCATAATGATTGCTAAGTGTTTTAGAAATTGTTCCACCAATGACTTAAGACTTTTCATTTCAGGACATTTTAATTTGCATGCTCTGAGATCTTAATCAAACTCTAAAGTTCAAAACATTTCTCAAGTCACTTTTCAATATTCTATTCTTAAATGTCCTAATTGCAAACAAACATTTACAACTGCTTTAGATTTAAAATCATAAACATAAAATTATGAGATGTACTACACAATTCCGAGTACGCAAGGTTGTTTTGCAGGGTTACTACTTTCGTACCAACTCCCCCCCTTCCTTCCATACCGTCTCCTTCCTCCTTGATGGACTTGGGCTCCGAAACGGCGAAACACTGCATGGTCTCGTATTTCTGCTGCTGAGGCTCGTGCTCATGCGGCTCGTCCTGGCTCTCGCTGTGGGGGTTGACCAGCATTCGGCAGTTGAATGTGTGACTGTTCCTCCTCGGACCCTCGCTGGACCATGGGACGCCATTCACTACAGGGGAGGCAAGAGGAGGCAAGGGAGATTTACAATGTGGCTTCCTGGGAATTTGAATTGATGAATTTTTACTGCAGCCAAAACTGAACAACAAAAACGGGGAAATCGGGAGCTGCGACGAGCGAGCCAAAAAGAGGCTACCACACTGCGTGTGAAAGACATAATGAGAGCAAGACAGAGAGAATGAAAGCAGAGAAAGTGTAAAAAAAATAAATAAAAATAAAATAAAGGAGAAAGCAGTTGCTGGGTAGAGATCAGTCATAATGAGCAGTTGGAACCCTGAACCCTGTGCCATCTATCCACAGCCATGCATCACAGCCAGGCCTCCATATGCATGTCCTCTAAAACATTACTGCCAATCTTTCTTCTTCTCTCCAACACTTACAAAAGGCGCGAGCAAACACGCATGTACACGCATGTGCAACCGCACACACACATGCATACGCACACAAAAACTAAAAAGACACACACACACACTTAACTCTAGCAAACTTGCATCACATTCCATCTGGTTTGTGATCTCATTCAGTGCATTGATAATCTCCCAGTATCTGGGACACAGCCCACTGATCGTTTCCAGGGTACTCCGCTCTGTGCTGCTCCCCCACCCAGATGGCGGGGGCACTAAGACCTCAATCCGAAGCACCAGGAGAGGAGAGGAGAGGAGAGGACGGCGAGAAGGGACTTAGAGAGAGCTCCTGATGGGGCGCACTGACATACATTACAATCACCTCTTGTGCAGAGGAGATGGAGAGGTGGGATGTTGAGGAGGAATGGAGGTAGGTATTAAAGAAGAGAGAGGAAACGGGGAGAAAATGGGCAACGCTGGAGGAGAGAAAGAAAAAGGCAAATGTCTTTCTTACAAAAATAAATGGCCTGTTTTCATGTGATGATCAATGCTAGGATAAAGACAATACTTATCGGGGAGGCTAGGAAATGGGAAAGCAAGAACATGAAAATGGAAACTTGGTGAGAATAACGCACAAAGTGAAGCGAAGTGTAAGGAAGGGCATGAGATGAGAATATAGGAAGGGAGCGATGCTGCTGACAGGGGAGAGACGCCGAAAAAGGAAGTTAATTAGCTGAAAAGGGAGGGAGGCAGAAGAGAAGAGCAAGAATGTCTGGGCTGAGCATCAGCAAAAGAGAAAATGAAGAACCTATAGGTTTTATGCCCTGGGCCAACCCTGTGTATAAAAGTTTACAACACTTTGCATTAGCCAGCTTTCCCCACATCCTCTCCATAGCAGTTTAACAGTAAACATTTTAGCGTTTTAATTAAACTGCCATCGCTATCAAAGAAACACCTACAACACACCTGTCTGAACGGGGAGAAGAAGCCTGGGTGTAAACGAGAGCCTGCTAAGTTGCGAGCAGAGGTGGGAGTGATGCAGCATAGAGGACAGGACATGCACAGAGACGTGGAAAACACAAGTGACACGGCGAGACAGAAACTGACAGGGAGAAAAAAAACAGAGAGCAAAGCAAATGTTGGCAGGGAAAATAAGCTCGGGGCTAACCAAGGGATTTAGGCAGCAGGTTCTTGATGAACTCAGCATGATCCCCGACATGCAGCACGCTGTAGACACTGGTGTTCATCAGCTCCTCCTGGTTGTAGCGCAGGTACTGGGTCACATTCTCAGACACGAACACGATGTTACCCTCCATGTTCACCACAAAGAAGAAGCCATCCAGGGCCTGTGGGGGTGGGGATGAGAGACATTCATAACAGACAAGTTTATTTATTAAATGTTTTCATCCTGACACAAAACTAATCTGACCAACTGGATTTCCCAATAATACTCGCAGATAACTAGCTGCTAATAGAAATAACAAAACAGCAGAATAGGTTATTAAAAGCCTTGTCCTTCCCCGATGTGCTTCTCCCATTCATAACTCACAAGCTAAATTTGGTTCATGAATAGGATTTCCAGGGCTTTGTAAATAGCCAGATATAGATGCAGAAGAGGTTGTAAGTTCTGCAGACTTCCATTGTCTCTATATGTTTGGTTGTCTAAAGATTGGTTTAAAAATGCTAGCTAATTGTTGGCTTATTATCTTAAGTGATGTGCCACTTGTGCCTGATTTGGGATTTTGTTTTTCCAGCTAGCATGCACAGTTCTGGAATGTTGGCATATGCCTTAACTAGTGTACTATGCCGCACATCTCCAATGTGTTACTAGTACACTGTGTGCTGGGTACATCCATCACTCCAGCAGGTGATCAACAGCAGTGTGTCTGATGTAAAGCATGATAAAAGCATGTGCCTGCAGAGACTGGGATAGGTGAAGGAGGAGGAGCACTTAATTGAAAGAATACAGCCCCAGGTCAGCTATTACACACAAGATTGTGTCAATTAGGTCATCAAATCACCCAGAGCCTTTAAAAAAAAAAGGGGAATTCTGGGGGTTGTAAAGAAGTAAAAACTAGTGTCAAGATAAGAGACAAGAAACCGCTGTTAAGGTGTCTGCTCCTCTCCTCTGGTTAAATAATCATTACACACACACACACACACACAAACACACACAATTACACTGTGTGTAATTGTGTGTGTGTTACAAGTTATGCATTTACAACAAAGCATATGCTGGGATTTTAAAAGCACTAACTGTTTTTGAACCAAATATCTGCATATTGACCCCCTATTTTATACATGAAGTATATTTACTCCACAGATACAGCACCCTGTGTACACCTATTATTAACTACCTGTTCTCTGTAACCACTCTGCACAAACATACCTGCGTGCTAAATGTTGGGGTGCAGCAAACCCATGCATCCCAGGTTACACATAATCACACTGGTTTAGAAGTTCCCCCCTTGCCTGTATTAACACAGCATGAGCTGAAAATAGACTTAAGGAGATCTCATCTATCACTGCATGAAGTGGAGCAGTTCCAAAATGCAACATGGTTGTGTAAGTCCACCCTGGGTGAAGAAAGGCCATGTACTGGACAAGTAGGGCAAACAGAAAGAGAGCAAACACTCTTTGGTGCCAACTCTTGCCTTCTTCCAGACACTCTTGCATAATGCCGTTAGCCAATACCTTCATTTATAATGCCCTGATTAAATATACACTGTGGAGGTGACGAAGGCTCATACAAATGAATATACTCTAAATAAACATGCTCTGAGCCACTATACTCCATGTTCATGTTCCACTTTGCACAGTTTATTGAATTGATATATGACTCTATATTGCTTAACCTCCCACAGCAATGTACAGTAGGTAGTGAATCAGTATAGAGTAGGGAATAGGCTCTGCTCAACCGCTCCCCTCACAGGCTGTTACTGTTATTTATGATATCATACCGGTGACTTGCAAACAGAGTCTTTCTTCACATACATTCTTGCTAAACATGCAGCATTATAGCATGACGAAGCTTTACAGGTCTCTAGTAGGACTCTGTATTGAACCTAAATACTCTTTTTGGTAGAGACACAAATCTGGCATCAAATGCCTGTTTGGATTTTGGATTTTGAAGGTAAAGTTCCTGCAAAGCTGCTTGTGACTACACAAAATGTAACATTTGAGACGTTTGGCTCCTTTTGTATAGGGTTCATACAGCTTTTTAAGAGTAAAATTAAAGCAAATTCAAGCAAACTTTCAAGGTACCTAAACCAAAATCATCCAGACTTTATAAACAAAAACGAAGATGGGATCGTTTCATTTTAAATATTAAAAGACTTTTGGTTTAATATGAATGATTGTGTATATGAAACACCTCATTATTTTGAGTACATTTAAATTTAAGCATTTTCCCAACCTTGAAAACATAACGGTAAAAAGTAAGCATTTTCTAGGAAGGATTTTGTATAGAAACATGTTTATATTTCTCAAAGTAAGATATCAAAATAAGTATTGTTTTTGTATTATTACTGAAACTCCAGTATCACATTCGCATCACAGTGAATATAAACGGTATCTTGTGTCTGGATGATAATCGGAGGATGTCGTCACACTACACAGCAACCATACGGAGCATTCTGCCAGGAATGCAAACTATATGCCACAGCAGTCATGTGACAGAACAAGAGTTGCTCCCGGAGGGTTAAAACAGCAACACACTAATGTTTTTTCATTGCCTTCTCCATGTTACTGCGCTCGCATTAGAGTGGGTAGCAGAGAGCCTTGGAGGAGGGTCATGGGGCACGTGGGTGCATTTCCTGCCGACAGCCATTCTCTGCAAAGCATCCTGTAATGAGCCCGGGCTGGTGGACGGGGACATGGCCAGAGCAGAGCGGGTGTGAATGGCCGATCGCTGTGTTTTGGGGCTGCTGACAGATGGGAGAGCATGCAGGCTGCGCTGGGCTATCTTTAGCCGCGAGTTAGTATGTCGATTCAGTGACGCTGGACCAGGAGAGCTATAAATATTCCATGACAGGACAGATCTAGAGGCGCATGAAGGGAAGATGGGGAGGGAGAGAGAAAAGAGAACTGAACAAGTAAGAGAGAGAGAAAGGGAGGGAGGAAGTGAGTGAGAGGACAGGCTCAATGGACTGATTCATTCGCCAGGCTGTTGCTTTCTTTCCCATTATACGTAAGCACTTCAGTGGCCCTCCACAGGACAACGAGGCCATTGCTCTGCTCTGTGATTTACACCCAATCCAGGGCAGATACAAGATGCTGGCAGCTTTTACTCCACAGTGTTACACTCACACAACCACTACTGACCCATTTGGGATTGTTCTCTGTGGAGAGGACTCTTCATTATATACCAATCACGATTTAAAGAGGAGAGTATATCCTACGTGAGCGTTAGAATGAGTGTTCAGTGTGTGGTACTTCGATACGACACTATGAATAAGCAAGACGAGGCTCTCTACCCACCTCCAGCATCATTGGTCCCAAGGCATCTTTATCAATCACACTTTGGCCTGTTGATGAGACATCAGCTTTCTGTACCTCCTCCTCGTTTGCTGCTGCAGCTTTTTCTGTTAACAGACAAGTCAATGACAAAAGGTTTAGAGGCTAAATGTGTTATTATGGGGAACAAAACTGGAACAGAAAAAAATAGACACCAAAACATGCAGGTCAAAGAGGGGGGGAAAATGGAGGAAAACAATTTTGCGTTCCTCCTGAAATTGACCCACGTACTTGAAAGGGGTCGCTTGCCGACAAGACTTTTAACAAGTTTCTTTCCGGCTACAAAGCAAACACATTTAGTCCCTTTGTCAAAACATGTTGCCATGGCTCAAACCCAAGAACTGTGCAGCGAGCAGAGTGAAAGGTTGTTGTAAATGAGTGTGTCAGGGCACGCAGCTGCCACGTTAGTGGTAGCCACTGGATGGATTGCACTGTCATGTGCAGAAAAAAAACTAAAAAGCTATTATGGAAACACTGACAATGTGTACACAACTCATACTCCAAATGAAGCAGCAACTTCTTGTCGTGTGGTCAAGAGGCAAATATAGACGTAGACGTAAATATTTACCCAAAAAGCTTTATTTTAAAAAGAATATAAATCTTGTGATCAGAGTTTTGAAGACAGAACAATTTTTGACTGAGTTTATCGTGTATTCATCAGATTTGTAAAAACAATTAAAAAGGATGAACTAGACAATTAAATAGCTTTTTGATTTGAGGAAAATAAATAACTTGAATATGACTCAAAATGATAATAGCACCTTTGAATCCACTGCCAAATAAACTGCCAAACATTTTAATGATGTTTGGTTTATTTAGTAGTATCCTGTGAGCTCCTGTACCTGCACTCCGGTCCTGTGCATTTGTCCATGTGAGTGATTGAGTTAATAACCATGCAGAGAAGCCTTATGTTCAGAGCGTAGGCTGCCCTACTTTTGGAGATGATGATGAGAGGCGGAATATTTGAGTGGGCTGTTGGGGGGACACATTTAACTGTCGCACCATGCCAAGAAGAGGGTTGACCATATGGTGAGAAAATGTTGTTGGTGAAAAGCAAACAAAATCGTGTCCGTCCTCTTTTTTTTGGGGGGGTGGAAGTGTAGAAGTGTGAAAGCAAACGCAGGTTTCCCCCTTGCTCTGTGGGCTCGCGCAACACCACACAGACACACATTCGTCTCTTTCAGCATTAATGATATGTGCATCAGCAGGACCTCTCCGGGCCCAGCGGGGCCCAGTATACCAGCACAGCTGCCCTGGGTACAGACCCATCACTCAATGTCAGTGCAGCTCTCACTGGCTCTCCGTCTGTCTGCACAACTGTGCCACAGATAGAGGGAGGAACTGATTATTTATAAGGGTAATAACTAGATAATCTGTAACTGGCAAGACATTTGCCATACACTCTATTCTTCTCCATCTTATTTAAATGTTTTACATGTAGTGTATTTTATGTATAATAGAAATAATGTAGTAAAGTTTAACCATCTACTAGCAGCAGCTACTGTATATCTCATCCTCTAGCCAATGAGAGCTGGTCTACGCTGTGTTGGCAAGAGGAGTTAAGAGTGCAAAGGAAGGCATAAAACACTTGGCTATGCCATTATTTTATAGGCTCTATAAAGATAGCATTACTCAACATAGTGTCTATTATGATGCAACGGGGGGGGAAGCAAAACATATGCTAAACTTACAACTCCACCCTGATTTGAATCAGATAAATGTATGCAGAAAGCAGGAGAGGAACAAACTAACTGCTTTCAGCAGGAGGCCACATTTTTAAAGGCCATTGCTGTTGCATTGCACTTCTCTGCGGGGCTGTGCCACCGATCAGTAAGAGTTATGAAGTCACATTAGTGTCATTTAATACATTCAGTAAAGTCACCATAACTGGAGGGGAAGACAATAACAGAAATTAAGATTGTGTGCTATAAACTATCCTATACAGCCTTAGAACATAACACTAAACAGATGGCAGATGAGGTGCAATGAAAAGAACAAATAGTGGTGGTAAAATGGTGAAACGTCTACTTTGAGGATAAAAAGAGGTCTAGATAAGCTTTCAGTGCATCCCTGGTTCAACAAGAAAGATGAATGCCAAGTGAAAACACTGCCCCTCGGAACTGTGCGCGATGAGGTGCAGCAGCTCTCCATCAGCTATAAAAAGGCGTGTCTTGTTTGGCCATCAAGGTCTGAAGAACAACGTGGAAAAGAAAGGACTGTTAAGCCCTTCCCCTCAGTCGTTACTGTACTAACACAATTATGCCTTCGGCATGGAGGCGGGCAGGGGATGTCACTCTAGCCTGGCGTAAAAAAAAAAAAAAAAAAGAGTGAAAAGAGGAAGGGTCGGAGGGAGGGAGGAAGGAAGTATGGAATAAGAGTGAGAGTGGAACAGACAAACAGTAGCCAGAGTTTGTGTGATATTTGCATCACATTGCTCACCATTACATAACTCTTGGCTCTGTGAGTCATATAAAACAAGATGACATCATCAGCCGGTCTGATTCACGTATACCAGTCACTCGGCTGTTTTTCTTGTGTGCCAGGTGCAATCATATTCACAATTTAGCATCTGCCTTTATATTTACCCAAGGAAAGTTACTACTTTTTAAGCTAAGTTTGGACCTTTGAGAAAGAGAAGGGGGAAAAACGGACTGCTCTTTTAAATCCAACATGAAACTAATTGCTAAAGACTGCTAAAAAGGAGAGGCTGGCAAGTACAGCGGGAGCAGGCTGATCCATTCGCCTGATGTTCTGGCTCAGGGTGGAAGTGGGAAAGACTGGCAGCCAACAGAAAACTACTCCGGTCCATCCACATTGTATGATGAAGTGATGGAGGGAATATTAAATCAATGGTGCTGCGCTTTAATAACATCGCTTGTTGTGTATGGAGCAGATCCCAAACCATAATATTTATGCAATCAAATCTGATGCTTCTGCCAACATAGTACCACCTGTGGCACTTGTGGTTATATTGGAGGCTTAAAACCACATTGACTATAGTGCAGCACCTTGTTCGCCAAATAAACCGCTACAAATTGAACCAGTGTTTTGCAGGTATTTAATTAAGCTTGGTATATAACAGGCTGTATGTCAGAAAAGACGTAAGGGAACAACAGATATTGTGAATTAAGTGCTTCTATAAAAGCAGCCAGATTGAAGGTAACTATTCTTTTCACTATTATATATTATATGTTAATATTACAAGTTGTACCTTGCTCCTTTATTTGTCTGATCTGTTTCACAGTTTCCTTCAGGATTGCACATTTGTCAGGCTTGACGTTGAAGTTGTCGATGTCGTTGAAGTTGGCGAAGATCAGCTCGGCGAGCTCCTCGATGTATTTGTTCTCGTGCTCGCGGTTGCGCTTTTCGTTGCTCCTCTTTGGGCTGCAGAGGCAAAAGAGAACACTGGGGTGAGAAAATGCCAAAAAAAGACGATAAAACGTACAGAAAAGAGGTTCATGTGTGGGCAAATGTACGTGTGGCAAGAGAAATTTAGAATAACAGAATAAATGGGCAGTAAGAAAGCAGCGCAGAAAACAAAAGATCCATCTATAAAACTACACAGGGTGTAGATGTGTTCTTGTAACTCCTCGGATGCTGCTGTATGTACAGTATTTCGGGATATAAATAGCTGGAGCATGATTTTACTTTAACAATCTTCAAAACACTGACATCATCTCACAATGGGTCACAGAAGTAAAGCAGGGCTATTTTGCAAAGCAGCGGGCAAAGTTGCTGACCACGCACTTGTGACGGAGAGGTTGACCTTTGTTGCTTGAAAATGACTACATCCCCCCATACTATTCTCACTGCTTCCAAGTGTACACAAACAAATCAAGTGTCTCCAAGTGGGAGACTTTTTGAGGGGAAATCTAACTTTTGGCCAGAGGTGCCAGTCTTACCTCGGTCCTAGAAGTTCGGCAGAACATTCTTTGCGTTTCCGTGACTCTGCCCTGGCAGGGTCAGACGAGTTTTCACCGACTCCACTCATCCTCAATGCATATCAGCGTCTGCAACACGAACACACACAGAGGGGAAAAAATGAGTTTTCCATGAAATGTAAATGTATGACATAAATGTATGTATGACATTTGATGGATGGACTACAAACTCCTACAGCAGAATTATATGAAAAACACTTATGTACTGTAGGTTTGTGAGAATGCCAGCATGGGCATCTGCATACAACACGCACACACATTCACACACTTCAGCGCTGGGGGCACAGGTTGATCCACTCCAGGAGAAATGAGTGAAAATGGAGCGGAGAACGAGATTCAATCATTTCTCTCTGATGGTGCAGCTCTCCCCAGAGAGGCTGAAATGAGAACACGGCACTTTGCCCACAGCACCAGCCTGCACGCTCAACCATGTACCAAGAAAAACCCATTCGTTACACGATACCAAGCGGAGCCAGCTCACAGCGAGAGCCGAGTGGGTTTATAATCACAACATGTGTCCGTGTTTACTGCGTCCCTCTGAGAATGGTTTACCTGTGTCACTCAAAAGCTCTCTCATACCCCACACTCTGCTATCTTAGGGTTCTCTGCAGTGCAAGATGAAAAACCATTCGGTTATGGCATGCGTTTACGTTGTGTTCTCTCAACCAGCATTAGAGATTCGGGCAAGTTGGTCCCTCTGCAGATGTTGAGCATCCACACCAACATCTTTTATTCTGCTCCTCCCTTCACCCTGCGAGTCAGCACCGGCTGAACTTCATGCCATTAAATGAAAGGCAATCAATTATTGATCGAAGTAATGTCTTATTAATTACCACCATCATCTGCACCATAATTTGATGGTGGCTAATGGACTTGGGTTTCAATATAGGACGATATCTGCTGCATAGAAAATGTGAACACTTGTCTTCTAAAGCAAATGGTGACATAAAAAAAAAAAAAAAATGGAAGAAAAGAATTTCTTCTTGGTTCATGCAAGATAGGTGATCTGCAGGACGTTGCTTTGAGGGAAGAGAAAGACAAGAACAGACAGACAAAGACAGTAAAGAGAAAGAGAAAGAAAGTGTTTCCCCAGCACAGTGCACAAGGTTGGGGCATGCTGTGTTGTGATACACTCTCAGCCACTCTAACCATGGAAACGGCTGTGACACACATCGCTCACCGCTCAGCTATTACATAAGGCATAACGGAGTATACAGAACAGCACAATGTAGAGCAGCGAGGGATAGCATAGCTTAGCAGAAGCAGGCTAAACTAAAAAGGGAGCTAGTGACCATGCAAACTTGAGTCTGGCTCCCTCCTGGCCTGGAGTGACCTACTTTAAGCTAATGGTAGGGTCTGTGCTCAAATGGATGAAGTCAAAGCAGCAGTGATTGGCCAGAGAGGCAGAGGAGACTCTGAAGGGTAAAACTCATTTCTACTGTTCTGTTGACAAGTGACTTGAATGCTATTGGCCTATACACATGTATGTATGTGTCCTTGCATTATGCTCTTTTGAATGCCATGAGGGTCCCTTTATGCTGTGGCACTGTGCTGTCCACTGAAATGATAACAGTCTCTATAGCAGAGGTTATGTGCTTTTATTAATGACAACAGAAACAGGCCATTAAACTCTCATAGCTAAGTGGCACTCTCCGTTCTTATTGGTTGCACCTGGGCTTTCCAGCACAAGTTACCATGGGGATTCTAGACCTCATTGGTTGTGCATGTCCCGCTGGGCCGCGTATGATTGGTTGCCTTCATCTCCTTGACATGGCAGTAATGATGGGTCAGTGTACGTTGAGACAAATAAGAGAGACTGGAAGTACCAGGCACGTCTCAATGACACCAACACAGACAGCAGGCTGGCAGGCCGATTTTGTTGCTGGGGGTCCGATCTTGGGCAGGCTAGCGAGGGATTTCTAATCCTAAAGAATGCCCTGGATCTCTGGGTAGCTATCAGCTGGGGACTGGTGTTGACACTTAGTATACAGAGCTGTGTCACTGAGTTAATTATCAGCATTGGCCACTAGGGGAGAGTTGCTCTTTCTTGCCATGGCACTCGCAGGCCCCTGTAAGTCTGGAACTAATTGAATGGTAGCATGTTGCTACAATGTTTTTGTGTTTAGGAAATCTCGTCTGTTTCAACACCATGTGATATATTACATGCATGTTTCCTGGTTTTTCCTCTTCAAAAAATTGTCATTATTTTTTATATAATTGTATAACAATAATTGTCATTATTCAAATGAAATCTAACAATGTAAAGGATTATGTCCTATAAAGATACTAGGGTCCTACTTAATCTTATGTACTGCAAACCACTAGTAGGGTGAGTGTTGGGGAGAAAAAAACTGATGAGGTTGAGCATGCAGAAATCCGTGCATGCAGAAGAGTGCCATCAATTGGTACACCTGTGCTGTTGTGCGCAGATATCATTGACTCAAGCAATGTAGGGTAAGTGGGGGTTGGGTAAGTAACCTCATTATGACTGATTGGCATGCTCTGGAAGGCGTCTACCAAATGCGCAGTTCATCAAGCTGTCCCTTTACTTAGATCATTAGCATTGTAACTTGAGAGGTATGGCCCATAAGTCGCTGCATTGTACGGCTAAATGGTGATTGTCAAGATTCACACAGGCAAAAGGAATGTAAACAATGCAGCTTTTAAATAACTTAAAAAGGGTAGTGCCTCAGCTGACCATACCACATTTGGGAAAGGGTGAAGGGAAAAAGCAGACCGGTTTTCAGATTTTCAACATCTACTGACAAACCTCAGCCAAGAAAATCATTAGAGCTGCAATGATTTTTCAAATTGAAAGAAAATTAATTGCCACATGGTTTGATAATCGATGCATTTTGTCATTTTCCAAGCAAAAATATTTTGTTTAATATTAAACAAAAATATACAAATATTTGCTCATTCCAGCTTCTTAAATGTAATGATTTGCTGCTTTCCGTTGTCATTTATGACAGGAAATGAAGTGTTTTGGGGTTTCGGACTGTTGGTTGAACAAAATAAGCAATATCAATCAACACCTTGGGCTCTGGGAAATTCTGAGCATTTTTTAAAATTTTTCGACATTTCCATAGACTAAACGATTCATTGAGAAAATAAGCGGCTGATTAATTGACTGTGAAAACAACTGTTAGTTGTAGCCCTAAAACACCCATTCCTTAAGGGGGGGGGGGGGGGGGGGGGTTTGTCCTTTAAAAAGCAAATAAAAC
>JAVQJD010008676.1:0-22678 GCA_036023655.1 Nannoperca australis | reverse complement strand
AAAACAGCTGTTCCCAATGAATCACGGTAATTAGGATGCTTTAGAACAGCTTGGACTGTTTGGAATGGTATAGAACTTTGGATTTTCCCATAGACTGACAGTTTGCAAAGGGTATGAATAAAAAAAAAACACAAAATCACATTGCGTTATACAGACTGAAACAGGAAGGGGTTAGGTTACACATGTGACATGCTAATTGTCAGGCTCAGTAGGTTTTGTAGACTTTATGGTAAAAAGAAGGAATGTTACACTTTACTGGTTTCAGTCATAAAGTGCAAAATCTTTATCAGTTTAAGTGATTTTATTTCAACAGCCAAAGGTTTTGGCTCATAATCGTTGAGTCAGCAGTAACAGTATGACCATGTGCAAAATTTATGACAGGGTCATTTTAGCTCATTCATTAAATTACATCCTGGTGATCAGCTCAGCTAAATCACATTATCGCTATGTTATTATCAGCCATGGTCCAGGTGAATGCCTGTGACTATCAGCATGTTAATATTTGATGTCATGTTACATATTTAACACCGACATTATTGCTTATGCATGGTAGCACAGTGGGTCATGAACCAAATTACATTCAGAGTCTGGCCTTTAAAAAAGAAAAATGATAAATCATAATTAAACATTTTAACTTTTAAGTAATTCAGTGTCCTTTATATGGAAGCTGAATCAACATATCTTAACATACTTAAAATGAATAAACTTCAGTTCTTATTCCTAGTTCTTATTTAACCCTACATACAATATTCTTTCATTTGTACAATTCATTCTTTTCATTTTGTGCTGTAAATGTAAAAGCAGTGCAAGATGTGTGTTTGGAACATTTCAGTGTTCACACTCATGTGAGTCCCCTGACATTCAAAAGGGATCAAATAAAGGGAACAGGAGCTCCTCACCCTGCCATGACGATAAAGAAATCCAGGCGGTTCCATGTGTCCCCGAGGTAACAGCGTCGACCAAAGATTCCAAGGGCGACCATCTTTATTACCATCTCCAGAGCAAAGAAGATGTAGATGAATGCATCAAAAGCCTGACAGAAACATATAGGGAGAAAAAGAGACACGTGTCAAGAATGAAAAAGGAAGAGAATGTAACTCCCCAGTGCTTTGGATACCACAAACAGACATCCACTCATCTCCACTGGAGGTATCTGAGACATCTGTAAACCTTAGCAGGTAAATCTGAAACTAACTGGCTTAAAACTAGTGGAGGCAAGTGGGAAATATTTGTTTCCGTTAGTTTACTAGGACAGAGTAAACCTAAAGGTTGAGACTGCACAAGAGGTAGTGAGATGAGAGACAAGAAAAATGAAATTCTGCTAAACTCAATTATTTTTCCAACTTCTCTAATATTTGCTTTTATCTTGCAAAATTATTGCATATGTTTACCATTTATTATTATTTATTGTCTTAGTATGAGAAAGAAATATCACTTGTTGAGGGAGCAGCTCACAACTCATTAGCATGGAACATGTGACAGTAGGGCGCAATAAAACATCCATTTGTATTACATAAGGGGTTGCAAGCAATAAAAGTTAGGGACCACTGGAAAAAAATTTTTGATTAAGGACTTTGAATTTGATGTAATTGTTGTAAATGCACATTCCCTTATTTATTTAATTTTTTAAAGTGCATAAAATAAAGACAAAATAAAATGAAATAAAAAATGTCACACAAACTGGTCATGACTGGGCTGCAGCAGCAAGTAGAAAAACACCACCTAGTGCTATGGATTTCTAGCAACACGCTGACAGCAGAAGCAACTTTTGGAGTCAGTGGGTCTATCCTGCTGTCAACAACATGCTGTAGCATAGGAGAACTGTCATCTGCTTGACTCATCTTTATCAAATGAGCATTTAGGGCCGATGCCGCAATGTGAGCTCTGGATCATTTCAGGATTGTTCCACCCATATGAAAATGGCTGAATCCAAATGTCTGAACTTCCCCAACACTTCCAGACTTGCAAATGTAAAAGGTTTATACCTGTGTCATGTAGAGTGACAAGGGCTGTCCAAATCCACAACTTATCAAGTTTGTAAAGAGTTTGTTAGGTGAACTTCCTGCAAACTTTTTGCAGGCTGTTTCAGATACAGACGTCTTTAGAGTTTGCTTGTAAGATTGCCCATAACCTAACAATAGGTTGGACACCATTTAGTTAAGAACACAAATATTAATTTAAACAAATCTTTAAAACAAATATATATATAATATATAAATGTATTCAGTCTACATTTACAGTTTATATAGTGATGCTTGATATTGCACAAAAAATGCAAATGTGGTCCCATCCAGACCCATTCAGAAAAATACTGTGAGATTGATTATGAGGTCAGGAGCTGGGCATTGGTCATATCCATGGCAAATACTAAAGTTTGAAGTCCTGTCTCATTTTCCATTTCTTTCTCCTCACTGACCAGCTTCCTGTTAGACTTGTGATGAATATAAAACACTCTCTGGTCAGTCTCCTCCAGGAAGCAAAACTCTACGCAACAGTGGCTACGTTGGTTTTTCTTGCTAATCTTTCAAAGTCAGAGCGGCATGTATTGCTCCTCTTAGGTGTCTTTTCTTCTTCGCTCAACGACAAAATCCAGTCAGCACCAGGTCCCAAGGGTCTGCAAGTCCAGAAGGCAGAAATTTGGATTCAGCCAATGACTTTAGCTAATTATCCAAGACGTCAACCCAATGGCACCGGGGATGAGGTGGGTTATCACCCTGGAGTGTTTCCAGCACATCCAGGTTGTTGTGAAGGTAAACTGTTATCCTGTCTGGCATAAGGATACTGAGCCAAGCTCTCCCCACCAGCCTTCTCTCAATCACCACCCTCCCCCTTTCCTTCCACACTCCCTGCTAATCTCTTACTTCTCTCTTACTACTACAGTTTTATTTGTCTTCTTTCTCCTCTCTTTCACTGCCAATTTAATATCTCCATTTCGTTTTCCCAATCTCATTCTCTTTATTAAACTTCTATTTTTCTCCTCCTTCCTTACTCACCCACCTTTCCCCTTCTCCCCAGTTGAGCAGTTTGCCCTAAACAGTGGGGTAATGGAAAATAATTGCAGAGATAAGCCCCACATTGACATCCCCCACCTCACTCGCAGCTTTAATCAAGCATATAATTAAAAAAAGAGAGAAGAAAATCCAAATAAATCAAAGATCTCAGCTTGCTAATGTGTGTTATTGCTGTTGTGAGCAAAAAGCCTAAATTAGCTGGTGTTATTTTCTGTGTATACGGGAGATTAGGGATGAACTGATGTGCTTGACATTGCCTGTAATTTGATTATTAGAAGGAAGTACTGCAGGAATGATGATCTGAATCTGAACCATTGATGTAAATCTTTGTTTTGTCACTAGCTCACTGCTGAAAATAAGCATCCTACTCAGCGGTCCTGGAGGAGTGTAGAGACACCAGACTTGCCTACTCATGTGGAGGAATGGATCAAGTTAGCAACCTTGCCCTTTGTCAAACCGGAAATGTTTGACAATGTTTGAATGTCAAAAAACATTCCTCCTTTGACATTTTCACAGTTCTCTTTCTTACACCTCCCACTATATTTTTCTTTTCCTAACCGTCTTCTGGTCTTTTTTTCCCTTTTACGTCTCTTTGTCTCTAAACCTCTGTCATTATCCATCTCTCTCTGCTTTTGTCTCTTTCTGTCTGGCTCTGTTTGTTTTTGTTATTTGCTTTTAATCTTGGTGTACATTTGCTGGTGGAATATTCTGATATGTGGTATATAGTGTATATGTGAGTGCATTTTATTATGTGATGCAAGTATAGCCCAATTCTTAAATTTTTGAGGCTGATACAGATATTGATATTGGAAGCAGATAACAATATATCAGATGATATACATTTTTTACATAAACACACAACACTAGTCTATAGCCATGCTAACAATACTAACTTGCTGATATTTGGCAGGTACAATGCTTATAGTGTTCACCATCTTGGTTTAATGTGTTAGCATGCTAACATTAGCTAATTAGCACTTAACATAGAATACAGCTGAGGCTGATGGAAATGTCATTACTTCTGTGATACTTTGAGTTGGTCTCGACCTGCTCTATACAAAAAAGAGATAACTTTCTTATGATATGGCAGTATATAAATACAATTTAATTGAAGTGAATTTTGCAGGCATTTTGTCATAAACCAAAGTATTGGACAGATTTAAACTTTGATTGGTTTGTTCAGTCGGGAAATTTTATCCCTAGAGCCATTGTTAGAAACAGCTAAACGTGTTTAATAAGCATCTCTTCCATTTTTTTAAAGATTGTGTGCTGAGTCCTTGGAGAGGTGACACTTTGCAGCTGAAAAATAAACTTGTCAGTGCTCTCTGGTGAACAAACTATGTAATGATGAAAGGGGACTACCTCGCTCCCAATTCTTCTTTTATTTTATATAAAAATGACCTGGGGAAGACCACTGAGGTCTAAATGTTGCCCTGTCCTTATGGGATAAATGAACAATAACAAATTCTAAATTATTCCCCAATTATTATTATTCTCATGAATTGAAAATGAAAAGATTCCAAGGGGGGAAATATACTTATAATACAGTATACAGTAATAGAATTATGACCTGGAAGGAACATGATTGGAAGCCTATTCATAATGCATAATACTTTTTCAGTAATGCCTCTATATCAAGGCTTTTTGTTGACTGCAAAAATTGCTGACGTTATCAATTATTGCTTTAAGGTAGGACATTTTATTAGCCCTATACTGCACATCACTACACAGCGGTGCTACAAATTGGTATATTCAATAGAAAAATAGTATTACAAAAAAGAGAAAACCGGTGAAAATGTTTAAGCTCTGAAGGTTCCAAGTGATCAGATCAAAGACACAAGTGTATCAGCCTTGGAAGATGAGTGTCCAAACTCAAGCACTAGGCTAATTTGCACTTGTAATTTGTGATGAAGGACGTTATTTGCATGCATTTCACTTTCTGAGGGTTTGTTATTGATTCTCTAACATTTTATATTCAGTAAAATATGTAATTAAATTACAGTTACTAATCAAAATGTTGGTAAATTCAATGGGGTGCTGTGTAGACACGTGTTCAATTTCTAATGAAGTTTTAGGAAATATACATCAATAGTGATTAAAAGCCTTGTTTCATTTATATTTGTTCAAGTTAAACATGTTTTTTCCATCATATCTTAATTATAATAGATTTTTCTCTTTTATCACAAGAAACGAATGACATCCTTATTCATAAATGTGATTAACAGATGTAAATGGCAAATATATATAATATATGCTGTCTATATGGCTTGTTATTGGGATAAAGTAAACATCTGTTAAGTATTTTTACATAAATTGTTATGGCTGTATTGATTTATAAACCCAATAATGCGGTGGGTCCAGCAGACCCGGGAACATTGGCTAAGTAACTAAAACATAAACACCACACAAGGGTTAATATAAAACACACATTTACATGGTTGATCATTGAGTGTAAACCGTATTCTATATAGAATATCACTTTATTTCTTAATAATAACAACATGAATATGTCAGGCTGCACTGGGGGAGACAGTAATCGGTGTTGAGAACTGCTGGGAGGTTTACACTGCCTGGTTTAAATGTATATTTTAGGATTATTCAGCTTTATTGCCCAGTTTAAAACATTTGTTAAAGTAAAGTAATCAAATGTAATAAGTTACATTACTTTGATGAAGTAATCAAAATAGTTACATTACTTTTTAACTTTTTAAACAGGGTAACTAGTAATCTGTAACCTATTACATTTCAAAAGTCTAAAGCCTTTAGGACCAAGCTACAATTTTAGTTGCATCTGACTCTTACAGAAAAAAACTAAGAATCAGGAGTTAAGTTATCATCCAAACTATCTTTTCTCATCTATCTTTATCCATCCATTTAAAAGCGTACACTAGCTGACTAAATAGCTAGCTAAGTTCCCAGAGGTCTTTAAGTCCTATTTTGAGCTTATAGATTGCGTGGGTGAAGCTCCATTTAAATCACAGTATTGAACAGAATATTCTGAGAGAAGCGTATTGACTCTGGCACTGTAGCCTACTAAATCCATGCTGATATTGAATAGGGTCTCTAGATACTTGGAGGAGAACTTCTATTAGGTCCAACTCACCAGCCCCCTCCCCCAGGGAGCCAAATCAATCTACAGTGTGTGTTGGTTATATGATGAGTGTGGTGCCTTGTCTGTGTTCATGTAAGAATGTTAAAAACAGGACGCCAGGGTGATTCAACAACCTTCACACCGACAGACTGAATACATACATGCATACGCTAACGCACAGATGTTACATGCCACCTTTGACATAAGTGAGAAGGATCCTGTGTCTAACCGGATGACAACGGAAGCTGCTGAGGTGCCGTCTGTGAGAAAGTCATGCTTGCTGCACCATAAAGACCACATGCTAGCAGTGAGTCACTGCAAGGAGTTACAGGCCATGGGACGTAGGCAATCCAACCAATAGCCACTGAGATATTTTACATACTGGACTAAAGTGGTGGACGAACTTTAGACATTTAAAACCATCAATACAAAACTTCACAAACCACAAAACATAGTTATCACCATCAAGAACAACAACTTACACAGGTTTAGTTTCTGCAACATTTTGTGGGAGCCTGCTCGAAATCTGAGGGGTAACAGTGGCAAAAGTGCGATCACAACAAATGTGTTTGTGTGTGCTTGTATGTGTGTGTTGGTATGTACCTGCAGTATCTGGCATCTGTCTGAGGAGCAGTCGATGTTCTCACAGGGCTGGTACATTCCCAGGGTCACGCAGTTCAACAAGATCACCATAATACTCACACGTTCAAACCACGTAGAGACGTCGACTGTTAAGGAGAACAGCTCGTTGAGTGATACAGAACACGATGCAGTCTGAGAGGACAAAGAACCAGTGACTTTTCATTCATAATTTCTTTTTTTAATTCATTAATTCATAATTTCATAATGATCTCAGTGATGAATGATGATGCATAGGCATTGGTTTGACTGATTCTCTGCACATGCCTAAATCCAATAATGATGATGGTCATAATGAACTAAAACAGACCCATTGAAAAAACTGCAGTGCTGCTTTAGTGCTACAGATGATCGAGATAAGTGACAAGAGCAAGAGGAACTCCAAAGTATCATAGTATGTGCATCTTTTTTAACTGTAAAGGCTGCATAAGGTCTAAACATGACAGTCCAGTTCGTCTTAGGTAGGTTTCTTCAGTTTCACAGCAGCAGAGATAAAGAAGAAAGAATAAAAATACTTCTAAATTTGTAAGATCATGGTTTCAAAGTAGTATTAAATATATAAAATGTATAAAACATTCAAAAACTCCAAAACAGTACAAACAGTGTCCATGTGTATAGGCGATATCGTATATTACAGTCCATGAGGGGTGACCATCCTGTTGTGGGCCTCAGAAACCATACTGCTGTTACTCCACAGGGTCAAATTACTCCTGCAGGTCTCCTCCTTACCACTACTTTTACCAGGAACATTTATACCAAAGTGCTTAAAAATCCTGATGATAGGCCCTCAAAGTTATCGTTACAGAATAACTGCAGTGACTGTAACAAAACTAGAGCAACAAAAGGTGAACCCTGCAGGGTCCAGTTCAGTCACAAAATGTCGTAATTTTAGAGTCTTTGACTTTTAGGGCCTGCCAGTATTTTTCTTAGACCACTGCGGTCTAAATGTTGCTGTTAGAGTGCAGGGCTTAAGAGCACTTATAACAGAACAAGTATTTTCTTTACAGTTGCAAGGAAAAATATAATGTGCAATGTTTACGGTGTGTACACTATTAAACTAGCAATTTTCCCATTGCATTTCCCCAATTCCTACACACATGAGTGAGTTTACCCCCCAAAAATCTAAATTATAAAGCTGCTAAGTACATTTCACAGAATTGAATTCTACCACCGTCAATGTGTCCTTGAGCAAGACACTGAAACCCTGCTTGGTCCCTATGAGGAAGATCCCATTTCACTCTCACTACTCCAAATGACTAGCTCAATGCCATAGAACAACTATATATCTGTGGTGTTGCCAAATGATTTGAGAGTACAAGAAAAACATTTGTTTAGAGGAAAGGTTAACGAAGCGAGCAGAACATGCACGACCAAGCTGCATGCCAGAGAAAAAACGACAGAAACAAAGCAGTAGAGTGTGACAGTGATTCAATATGCATTTTCTCTGTGCTGAGGGAGCAAATGCGCTGCTTGGCTAACAAGCGTGTGAAGGAGGATGTGCTGTAATAGCCCAGGAGGTCCAATCCGTCCCCGAGGCTATACAGTGCAGGATGCTGAAATGCTCCCCCAGCAGCTTACAACACAGAACAGGAGCAGCCTCAGGAAGAAATAAAGAGACAGAGAAATACGGAACCAGTTCTCTTCTAAACGTACTACGCTGCAGGTCTGAACCAACATAATGCCCAGAAAAGATTCACTCCTGAACATGTTACTCTTGGCCCTGTCTGAACCCTCCTAGAAAGACATGGTAGATATCACAGCAGGGATAAAGATAGGCTGTGAGTGGGCAAAACACATGCATACACATAAACACACAGACATCGCCTCGCACACAAGCACCCACTCATCAGCACGCACAAGCAGAAGAGTACAGATACGCAGATATGCACGTGGAAACTAACCAACATGTTCAAAAACATAAACACTCACACTCAGCCACCCACACGCGAGCACACATTCACACACACCCACCCTCACTTGTGTGCATTAAGTCTCACATTAAATCAAACATTAAATCATTGGGTGTCAGCTGATGGGGATCATTTAAAGAGAAATATTCAGCGCTGCGGGGGGGTATGTTTAATATTGATGCCCAGCGGGCTAATAGCTGTAAAGAAGATGTGTGAGACAAGGGAAAGAGGCAAAAATTGTCATCTAACACAAGTTTGTCCGACCTCACAGATTGTACTGCCAAACTGACATCACACACGCAGATTAATACACTGTAGGATCCATTTTAAATTGGATTATTCCTTTAATATATTGCTTATAGTAGCACTGCCTGCCATGTTTTGGCTAATAAATACACTCTGGGGTGCACATGCAAGCAACAGCTATGAGACAAATGCATACTCAAACAAATGCATGCCTTTTTACATGCATAACCTCTCATTTACATTAATAATATGAAAAAGACAAGAATAAAGATGATAGAGAAGACCTATGTATGAAGATGTATTGTAAATTCTCTAATAAGAGCTGGTTTTATTGAATCTCATTCAAAATGTTTAGGTGACCATCCCACTAGTGTCAGTGAAACGGAAAACTTATTTTAAATGTTTTAAATTAAAAGCCTACCAGATACATTAGGAATTATGCTTGTGGATCCCATAGACTGTATATATAGATGGACGGCATGACAGCTCCCCAAAGGTGAAGCCAAAACATCTGGTTCGCCCCCTGGTGGCTGGCTGCATTATATGTCATAAGCCCCGCCTCCTCCATATTAGCGGGACATGGGCCAAACTGAAAAATCTATGTACATGTCAAATACAATTCCTCAAGATGGTTTCTTTCACTTTAGGTAGTTCTTATCACGCCGATGTTTGTTCAAGTGTTCATCTTTTGATAAATTTGGTTTTAATTTGTTATTTGATGCTATGAAACGTTTGGTGTCATGACTTGTGGTGTGCTCGCGATTAAGTCGGGTGGGTGTAAGGGCGGGACCTCGATGGAACACTACTGCGCAGACTCATTTTTGTACAGTTGGAGGAAGTAGAGCTGCATCAGCCATCTTTATATACAGTCTATAGCTGAGCACATCTGTGCAAGAAGTTTTCACATCGGGGGGGGGGAGTGAATGAAAGCAGTGTTTCGGTTAGAGGAGAGCCTCTGTCGTTGTACTGATGGAATTAGGGCTGTGGAAATAATCCACAGGTGAAGTGTAGAAAGGTTTACATCAATAGCAACATCAGAAAACAGCGAGAGATCCTAATAAAATATGAAAGATAAGATATGCTTATAAAACAGGAAATTAAAGATTTACTGCTACTATCTGTGGATTTAAGGTGTAGTTAATTGGAGTTAAGATACGTTTATGTTTTATGCACATTCGTTAACTTTATAATATATTAAGGCGCAGGAGTTTTTAGATTTGTCTAGGATTTGATGAGTTTTGCTTATCACATGGGTTGCTGTACTGTGTGAAATCAAATTATGATCAATTTTCCACTTACAAATTATACATATATTGAAATGATGTCATCATTCTATAGGCATTCACACACTGCAGGTTAACAGAGTCACACATATAACACTTCTGCCGCTTTAGCTATTTCCTATAGCTTGCCTAATGAGGACAGAGATATCATCCGCAGGTGTCACTGAGTTCATGGTGAGACTCTCCAGGCAGCGCCTGTGAACACACCACCTAGAAAGCGCAATTCTTACAGGCAGACAGACACTTTAATGTACATAGCATGGCTAGATAAAACTGCAGCTCAGCGCTTTCTTATTTCCCCAGTCTGGGCAATGATGAGAGCCTTTGGACTAATGCTATGATGTTAATCTTGGCATTATTTCCACTGCCAAATGCATTCTTTAAAAACAGCCTCTGTGAGTTGCCAGATTGCCCCGTTTTTAAGTTTAGCTTCTCGTGCACGTTGCCTATATGACCTGCCTTTAACAATGTGCACGTGTCTGTCTGTCTCTCTCCATTTCTGAAAAATTAGTCAATTTGTGTAGGTGCCTGCTTTGCATCTCTTTCTCCCTCACACAGACACATGCACACACACTGCACATCAACACTGTGCAGCTGGATGGAGAGTAAGGTGGAATTCAAAGCACTGAGCTCTATTACAGTCAGAAGATTAACTCAGAAATTGTTTTAAAGAACTGCTTCACCTCTGCTTTTTTTAACCACAGAGTGATTGTGAACTAAGGTGATGTTTTTCCACATGCCCTGCTTCATATTTATCCAGCAACTGTCACTCACTACTGGAAGCTGCCGGGAACACCTACAGTATTTCTGTGCGGGCCACTGAGCTGCTCCATTAAATAGCTGGAAGCACAGTGTGGCTTTCTGGTGAAATTGAGCATTTTGTGTCAAAAAGTGTACAAAAAGTATTTAGGGTTTTCACTAACAGATGTTTTGACAATGTCAAGGTGAAATGCTTATAAGAGTGCATTTAAGCCATGTTGAAACACATCAACTTTTCAATACAATTTATATTAATGAAATCAGGTGTTTGATACAAGTGTCATACAAAATGACTTGCACTATATGTCATCATTATAATATACCAGTCCAATCCCAGTTTGCTGTCTCTTACTTAAAGACACTTTAATGATGATTGTTTAGGGATAATTATTATTTATTTATTATTTATTATTTTCTTTACTAAATCATCCACACATTGTTTTTCTAATTAATTGAGTCCGTAAAATGTAAAAAAAAAAGTGAAAAATGGTCTGAAAGCCCACGTTGTTGTCTTAGAATTGCTAAATTTGTTCAACAAACATTCCAAACTCCAAAGATATTCAATATGCAGAAAAATAGAGCCATAATATAATAAATAATCTTGTGAAGATTGACCAACTGATTACAGTATCAAATTTCAGCCCTTAAACATTATACTTTCACTTTGGCACGCCGTGATTTTCCTGGCAACCCAAGGTCCACACCTGCAGAGTAAAGGCACGACAAAGTTCGATCCAAAGCTCCAGGAGCAGATTCAGTTACATGACACAGCTGGCAAGAAACAAATCCAAGATTTTAAAAGGCCAGATGAAATTCTGTGGCACTGGAGACCATTAGCCAAAAGATCTGGATGTGCCGAAACCAACAGCGTGACAGATCTGGAAAGAGCTGGGAGGCTGAAAGTGTGTGGCAGCGGGGGCTAAATTAATTCTTAATACCTCACTGCGTGGCGTCACTCTTTCGAACCCTTTCTCAATGTCTCTCTGCCTTTTCTCTCACTCGCCTTCCCTCTCTTGTTTTTATTGTATCCAAAGAGAGACGCAGGAGGCAAACGACCTCCGGTTTCCGTGGCAACCAATCGACTATCAAATGAAGTAAATAGTCACAAAGAGAGGGGAGAAGGATAGAGAGAGACAGAGAGATAAAGTGAAAGAGGTGGATGGGGGGGAAGTTATTTTGGTTTGGGGCTTTGGTGTCCTTAAGTGAGACCCATCATGTCAGG
Organism: Nannoperca australis; assembly: GCA_036023655.1. Lineage (NCBI taxonomy): Eukaryota > Metazoa > Chordata > Actinopteri > Centrarchiformes > Percichthyidae > Nannoperca > Nannoperca australis. The sequence goes on along the minus strand of JAVQJD010008676.1, from coordinate 10,517 downwards.
AGGCATCACTGTCTGCATTTTTCTACCACTGCTAAGGATAGCTCTATTTGTGATTTAAGATGATGATGATAAGCCACTGAAGACTAAACTAAACTTTGAACAAAAGCATCAGTGTTTTGAATAGCAGACCGAATGGTTTGGATTTAGACTAGTTTGAAAGTATGAATTAAACATTTTAGAAAATGTATTTATTTGCATTTATTCCAAATTGATACAACTCTCATGTCAATGTGTTAAGTAGTAAACTGGAGTCCAGAGGTGTTTAGTTTAGATTGATATAAAGACTACTACTAGGATACTGGAAGTAGAGTAGGGATAGCTAACCAGTCCAAAGTTTAAAAACATATTCAGCTAACTCATTTCCATACTGAACCCAAACTGAATATGTTAAATATAGGGAGAGTTGCGTGCTGGAACAATTTTTGGGTGAAAAACAATCCGTAGCAGTCTTGTTGCCACAGTGATGGGACCAGATTTGTTACCATCGGACATCTTAAGAGTACTGGTAGCGATTTAGCACTGCGCTTTAATTCATGCAATCTTCTTCATGGTCAAAATCTGGCACCTACTTTACCCACAATGCATCTTGACCTCCAGCTGTTTGGACGGATATTGGATGTGTTATGCTTTTAGCTGCTAATGTAGCCTCAAACAGGGGATACAGAGGTCTGGTAAGCTCACTTCTTTCTAACTCCACAGACACAGATTTTCAAACTTGTAGTCTTCAGCCTCACCTGACTCAAAAGACATAGCTTGAGGTAATTTATCAGATTTCGTGAAGCTCCCCCTGAAGTCAAAAAGGCTTTATACAACAGTTTTTCACATATCCATTGGCACTTTCCAAGACATATAAACAGACGATGTGTAAAATCAGTGGAGTTTCCCTTTAAGAGGCAAAACCACAACCTGTGTTCACCAACCACACCTGGCAACCCAGACGATAACAGAAGATGCTGCACAGAACTGAGACTTGTGTTGGTGAAGAAATCCAGCAGGTCCAACGCGTGCCTGAAAGTTGAGTCTGCTTTTCAGCACATTCGACATACAGACATTTACTCTAACAACATTTTTCTGCTTCTGTCTTCCTTTTTTCTTCTTTTGTTCTTTCGTTACACATTTATCTCACCTCAAATTGTTCCCACTATGTCTCTCAGTTGCTCGCTCTCTCTACCCCACCCCCTCCCTCTATCTTCTCCTCCATCACTGTATAATGTTCAGAGAGGCTGGCAGGTCTTTTTCTTTCCTGGAATTTTCCATCAGGGGTTCTTCGATCCAGTACAGCTGACTGGATAAAGGGAGGATGGAGTGCATTTCTGTGTGCGTGTGTGTGTGTGTGTGTGTGTGTGTGTGTGTGTTGGACAGCAGTAGTAAATGTCATGGGATATCACACGGTAATGCTTCGCAGCATCTCATGTCAGCTCCTCTTTTCCCTAAGCTGTCAGGTCAGAAGAGTGTGTATACACACACACACTCACACAGACACATGCACACACATATGCTATGTGGATAACTGTCAGTATGACAGTAACAAAATAAGTTATTACCCTTACTATGAATCTTTTGCTCACCAGCCTGCTACCTTCTGGGCTTTCAAAAAGCCATTATTGACTTTTATCTTCACTCTTAACAAGACTGAAACAGACGTTTGGTTAAATGTGTGATATGAAGCTTTTACACTATGAATCATTAACACATTAAATCTTCAAGACCAGTAGCCGCACACATGATAAGAATTCAGTTATTTAATGATTCTGGAGTCCCTAAACCGGTTCTTTAAATTGAGGAGGAACTCTAATAGGGCCACACTGCTATTAGGTATCATATCATATCAACTTTCCACCTCCTCAAATCTTTGACTTCTCTTTATGTCTGCGTCTCCCACTCTATTTCTCTCTGAGATAGCTAGTGCACAGCTGCCATATAGGATTCCTTAAGACAAGCTGTTGCTGTGGCAACCAGCGCTGACAAAAAATATTCGGAAGCCTCTGTTGCATGTGCACATGTGCATGCTGTGTTTAGGTTTGTGTGTGAGCAATTGCATTGTGAATACCACACGTTTTGGCCAGTTAAATCACAAGTTCATCATTCGGTATCTTAAATGAGGATATCGTTGAATTCTGTAAACATGTGTTTAGTCTTTCCTCCGTTTGGTTTAATGATGTTATTCATTTTTTGTATAAGAAGATGACACTTAAGATCGAACTAACTTTAGGCTACAAGCCCAAAATTGCGTGCACACATGCCAAAGGGGGGGTTCGTGGTTTTGTGAGATTATTAGTGTACTACAAGTTAATTTAGCAGTCCATCACCTCCTGGAAATAGACTGAGAAAGATAAACTGCAGCAACAGGGAGTACTGAAGGCATGGAAAGGGAAAGATTAAGTTCTACTGGTTTACTAACAGCTGCCAACCCAGGATTTTTATTAAGTGATAGCGAGATACGAGGAATGGAGGTAGCAGGAAATATTCGGTGTGCAATTACAGATAGAAGACTGCTTGTAAGACAGGAAAAGACACAAACATGCACACAGTCTTCCCTCAGAACATCTGCTGGGATTGTCTTGTTTTCTTTCTTTTTTCCCTCCCTTCCCTTCTCTCTCTCTCTTTCTGTGATGTAGTATGGTGGTAATATGATGCGAATGTTAAGTGTGTAAGTTTCCTCTACTTCCCACGACCACTGTTGCACGCTATTTCCATCCGCCGGCACTGCCAGGCTTGTGTAACCGAGAGCACAAACCAGAGGAACAGACTGACCACCAATTATGCAACACAACTGCTGATAGAGCTAAAAATACTGGGACCAGTGAAAAAAAAAAGATTAATATAATTATGCATTGCCATGCAACTCAACACAATGCAATAGAAATGTATACCTAGCTCATTTTCCATGTTTCGTTTTTAATTTTGAAATTCACATAAACTGCTTTTATTTTGTGACATGTCATGAAAAGACATGGCCACCTAATAGAGCAACGAAATGACAACAAATGATGAAGAAGAAAATAGATGAAACAAACAATAAGAGATAGAAGGAGAGACACATACAGAGAATTAGTTTGCATGTTTGCACTTCTGCTTCCCTCGTCTCAAAGTCAGTGAGTTTCTGAGTGGGTTTTTGGTTAGATGTCTGAAATAAGTCTGTAGTCAACACAAGCTATAGAGAGGGTCACAGTTTATTATACGTCATATGTCAGTAAATACCCCACTGGTGAATTCTGAAGCTTTTCCGTGTCTTAAAAAGACGGTTGCTAACAAGTGTCTAAATGAGACTACAGAGGTGGTCGGAGACATCAAACAGAAACTCTGAGACTCACTCGTCCACCTTTACAGCCTCGCTGGCTTCATACTCCTGCGAACGATTCTAACTCAAACTGCACAAAAGGCTTTTGTAGAAGAGGAAAGTGCACAATCAGATTACAAGGTGGAAGCTCAGAGGTGGTGTTGTTGACCGTGGTGTATTTAGTTTATAGCTTAACGTTAGCTCTTTACTTCTGCTGATTGCATTTACACTTCAGAAATCATAAAGGTGGTGTTCATTTGTGAAGATCATCTTACTGAGCAAAATGTGCAACTATCATAAACTTTGTTTGCCACAGAGATTATTTTTAACATATCAAAATACATCATCCCTGCAGCTGTGTTGTGTGCCCGGGCTGGGTGTGTTGTATTCTATTTTGAAGAGTAGTTTAAAATATTTAATTATAATAATAATAATAATAATAATAATAATAATATATCTATTTTATATGTATTTTTTAGTACTTGTTGATCGCCTTTCCCAAAGACATGCTGCTTTAATTATTCATGTAGTCACATCATATATTACATATGTGCTTCCTCCTTCATAAAAGACAGAATGCATAATCAATAACAAACTCCATGTTTTTAGTTTTATGCATATGGAACTGGAACTGGGTAAATAAGACTCTTAAAGAAGTGAGAGATGGGGCAGTTTCCTTATTTTAAGATAATGGAGCGAGTGTTTCTCCGTAGATTTCTGTCAGCAGCTGTAGATAAATATGAGTTCATCTGGAGGCTGATGAATCTCAGAAGTGATTTTAAGATGTTCTGTTAAACTGTGATGGGTTTAGTTATCAGTAGCAGGGTGCTGTGGCTTTGCAGACTGCCACTGTCTTTCAACGAGCTCACACTGCTGTTAAAACCAGAGGCCATGGTGTCTTTCCCCGTCTCTTGTATTAACATGTATCCAACATCTAACTATGTGTACGGAGGTTAGAATGAGTGAGAATGCTCTGTCCTCTCTCACTTTTGTATTGTCTGGCATCAACATATTCTGGCTGAGACATAACAAGGTGGCGCATTAATATTCATGATCTTAACAAGAGGAACAAAGTGTGGTATCTGTCGGGACAAGTGTCACTCTCAGCGGGGACTAGACGCTTTCCAAATTGAGACGCTAATTTCGGGTCGCAGAACAAAGGAAAAAGTACACACACACACAACACATTAACGCATGCCAGTCAACAGTTCCGAAGATAACACCATGCAGATAGCAATTGGACGTGAGTGTTAATGACAGAATAATGACTGTCATTTTCCAAACTTGGGAGAATGGCTTCACTTGGGTCTAGCTCAGTTTTTCACTCTTCGTCTATCTGGAAGTTTATAACCACTGTCCTATCTAAAAATATCTATCATGTTTCCTTAACAATTATTTATTTTTTTGTAATTGGTCAGTCATTTGTGCAATCTGAAGACTCTTTTGTCCTCATAAAATTTACCACATTTTCTGCATGTGGTGTTTCTTCACTGCTGAAAAGAACTGTTTGGAAAATGCAAATGCCTGCTTAGGCAAATGGCTGATTAGGTGGGTGGCAGTCCACTGGGCATTATGTAAAGTCACCAAGCTTAATCTATCAACAAGAATAGTAAAAGTATCAAGTTATCCCACCCAAGTAGGTGCATCCGGAGAGTGGAGTAGAGGTCAATAAAGCCCAGCCTGTACACGCCCACACAGTCCTGAGACAGAAGAGGTCTAATCAGGTCAAATAAGCAAAAACACCTGTGGGGGTGTACCATGGGTGTGTAGGGGCTTAAAGGGGTCTTTAAACATATCTGCAGAATTTTGACTGACATAATCCAATATCTGTGTTACGTGCCAGGTTCTGGCGAGGCCGTAGCCCTCTCGGTTGTCTCTCCCCCATCCCGTGTGTTCCCTCAGTACCTGAGTGCAGGATCGGTTTCACCTGTGGAGGTGATCGGAGCTGGGGATTGGCCGAAGCCAATCAGGTGACGACGGACAGCCCGTTTAAGGAAGCAGCGGGGAGAGAGAAAGAGAGTTCGGAGAGAGAAGAGGAGAAAGACAAAGACAAGAGACGAGACACGAGACGAGACGAGACGAGACGGAACGGAGAAGAGAGACGAGAGAGAGAACAGCCAGACGCTGCCAGCATAGCCACGCCAGCCCCGCTGCTAAAACCCGCCGTTTTGTTTGGTACTTCCTTCGTTTATGACGCAGAGTGCTCATAGGAAGGTACGTGATGGGAGGCCGGTGACTAGATTAGACGGGGTACCCCTTACCCAGCACGCACGTAGGAAAACCTTTGTTTGTAACACTAGCTAGCGGTTGGCGCCGCCTGTGTATCGTTTTGATAAACTCTTTTTGAAGGTCAGATAGCTAGGTTTTTGGTTTATGGTTTCCTTAGTTAAAAGCTTTCCAGCTAGGCTTGTGTTTTGGTATATTTGTTTGCAGTTACTTTGGCGCAACCATTTATCTCGGCCTCCTCCACCTTTTTGTGTTTGTTTACAATAAATGTCCTTTTTTCATCACAACATTCTGTGTTTGGGTCACTTCCTCCTGTAGCGTGTTCGTTCCCTCCACAACCCCTAGCACCATCAGAGATGTAACAATCTGCATCAATGATTTGCCTTAATGCAATTATTTCCCTTTCAATCTCAGCTCAGAGTAACATAAGCATGGGGTTAAAGTTGGTTAAGATTATGGAAACATCACTAGTCATGGTAAATGGTTAAGATCAGGCAACAGCTTGACCAGGTTAAGTTTAGGCAAAGACTGCAGTCCTGGTCATGGGACACATATTTCAGTCTCCCATTTCAGGGGAAGCACTTACTTCATCCACCACATATTGATGTAGTAGCACAGGAAACAGTGTTAGACAATTAGCTGTTCTCTTGACCAAGGAATTGTTTACAGGCAATACAGACTGCTGACTTCTTCTTTTGGACTGTTAATATTGTGTGTGTGTGTGTGTGTGTGTGTCTTTTGTATATCATCACTTGTCAGATCACATAAAATGAGTCACAGATGTGTGCATGCTAAGTTGTGTATGGCTGTATTGTTTTGTAGGCTGTTTCTAGCTTGTAGTTTACCATTTTCTTTTGATTTATTTAGTTTTTTTGTTTTAAATGATTTATCTTTATCTTTGGTATGCTTTGTTTTTCCTTTTGTGTTTATTTATTGTTTAGTGCAAATCAATTTATCCACTACAAACTGAATAGCATTAAAAGTGCAATATTCACGGAAAGGTTAATAACCAAATAGGGGTTAGGTAGATATGGGAGAGGTGGTCATGTTTTAAATTCCCATTAATTATAAATTGTGTTATATTTTTTAACACCAACATGTATTACAGGATACCTTTTGATATAGCAAGGATAACTATTATTATTACAACCATTTCTGCGGTCAGCCAGTTATAATAAGTATTTGGTCCAGTAAAAGTTTGTCTGGTGAGTTGAGTTCTCTGAAATATAATAAATAAATAGCACATGCACGCAAGTCTGTGGGAACTCATAACTCGCATGGGGTCAGACCACCTGACTTCTATAAATCCCCATGGTGACACAGACAGCTTTGAGGTGCGGGGAAGCAAAAGTGGGGGATGAAAGGATTAAGAGGAGGCAGGAGGAAGGAAACAGAGTAGCAAAACAAAAGAGGTGATGCTGACACACACACACACACACACACACAAATCCAACCCCACATACAGGAACCTGCTGTGCTAATTACTAGGTCTGCGGTTCTTTGAAGGCTGCTGCTCACCTCGGATGACCTCTTACCTTTTTACACAGACACACGGGTGTTGTACACCCTCTAACCATCTCTACAGGAGCCAGCTTGTTATTTCAGCAGCCGCAGGCTCAGTGTGCGATGCCAAGCTGACAATAATATGTATTGGCAGGAACCAGCATGAAGACTGGTTGCTGAAGAGCAGCAATACATGACATCAACAGCACAGGGCTATCAGAAGTGAGGGGGGGTGGGGGTAAATGCAAAGAGGATATAACACACAGGGAGGAGATACAAATTAAATCTGTGGGGTCAACATTGCTGTGTAATCTGACTACCGGTTCAAGCTAAAGTTAAAGTTCAATGAATACATATCAAGATATTGGTGCACTTATTCACTTATTCACTGAAGTGGGACTCCCAGCCTCTACTTTCTTGCAAACTGTGACTTATGTTATTTGGTTATTGGAGATTTGTGAGCTGTTTAATTCCAATGTAGCTCAATTTTCAGAGGTTCTACTAACGTCAGATGATCAGTACAGGTGAAAGTTTTAAAAACTACACTGTGGCTACATCCACACTAATTAGTTTACATTTTAAAACGGCATTTTAAATGAAAACCGATCTTCGTACACAAGTGTTTTATTACCGCTTTGGATATAATCTCCGTCCATACTATGCACTTGAAAACACATATCACATGACCATTCATGTGTACTGGGCATGCACATGACGGTATAAACAGGAACCACATTGTCTACTCTTAAGTTGGTTGATTAGTTGCAGAAAATACTACAAACAAAGAACAACAAATGTTACAGAAAGTAATTGTTGTAATCCATGTTGAAATAACTGCTGGCAGTCGTAAATAGGGACACATCGTGGCTGATAAGACCCAATCAGGAAGCAAAGTGGGTGTCTGGACCATTATTTTAAAATGTTTCTATTTCCGCTTGTCCTCACTAAAACTAAATCCTGGAGGTTTCAAACTAAAACAAGGTCCGCAGCGTTTTAAAAGGTCTGAGTTGTAGGGGTTATAAATGCTGTAGTAGTGTGCACGCTAGGCGTAAACGTAGCTAAAGTTATGCATTTTAAAACAAAAATGCATTAGTGTGGATGTAGCCTGCGTGCGACACCAGGGAAAATAAGGTAGTTCCATGCTAATATCCTCTTTACATTTGAAGGGGTTTAGGTTCATGGTCTTAATTGGTCACAATATATCATCTTGAGATAGTCAAATGTCAAGTCCAGTTATATCTAATTATATTGCAAATGTTGTTTATTAAATTTAGTATGTTTTATTCTTCCTTTTTTAATTCACAGGTGTTTGAATACATATTGGCTTAATACAACCAGTAATGTTCACATGCATGTCCAATATTATTCATCACTGCCTTAGTGAATTAAAGTTGCAGGTTCTTTAATTTTCATCTCCTGCTGAGTATTACTAGACAAAAATGAATGAGCCGCTTGCAAAATTCCAAAGGAACTCAAACAAATCCAGCCAAACTACATTTATCTTTCCTCAATCAATACCATCCACCTGATAGCATGGAGAAGTACTGATGTCACTCCTAAATTGTTGATTGCTTCTTCTAAACAAATGCCCTAAATATTATAGATGACATTCAGCACAATCAAATGAGGTCAAAGCAATAAGGGTAAATGTTTATGTTTTGGTCCTTCGGCAAACATTTTTGGCAAAATAGCACAGGTGCTTAAATGGATTGGTATTACTCTATGATTACAACAAACCACAAAATTACAGTTAGAACAATCAGCTGTTCAAATACGTACGTGTAACGTGTACAAACATGTTAATTGTATCGCTCTTCATGTTGGGATGGCTGGTTAGGATTTCTACTTGTGCTACAATCAGCATGGCCACGCTATCGAACAACCCTGCGTCACAACGCCTGACTGGTCTGAAATTTTGTGACTTGCTTGTATTCCCTTTCTTCTTTGCTTCTTCTGTAAAAGGTTTTCTCTTTCACTTCACCAAAATATATAACGATGCTGGCTGTTATTATTCTTTAAAATGTTGACTTGTTCCACCATCTGCCCTCGCAAGAAACTGAAAGTTTAAGCTTCATTAATGGCTGAAGAACTGTGACCAAATAGTGGCTGGTGCCCAACAAATCTAAGCCACTGACACGCAATGTAAAAGGCAGTGGGCAAAAGGGCATTAAATTAATGTAATGGTCTAAAAGCAAAAGGTAGCACCATTACAATTAAATAAATCAAACAGAGAGAATAAGATACTACTCTGGGTTACCAATTTAAAGTGATTTTGTTTATCTCTACCTTTCTGTCTCTCTCTAGCCCTCTCCTAGATATGTTACCCTCCACTCACACCAATGAGAGGCAGCAAATTAAACAAAAAAATTACTTTTGCTGTGTTCCATGGCCCTCTGAAATTGTATAAAGCTATCTGATTTGTCTGTGCCATCACCAATGTTGGCTCTAACTGCTGTGAGAAGCGAGACTTAAAGACCTAACAGAACGTTTAACTGCAGAAAGTTGACCATTAAAATAAATTGCAGCTTCTGCCAAGGAACATATTGTCTATGCAGTGAAATAGGCAATGCTGTGATAAAAGAGGGTCTGCAGAATATGAAGGTGTTCTTTCCAAATCAACGTATGGCCATTTTGAGGAGAAATGGCTGCTTGTAAATTCAACAACATTTATTTCAAAACTGGATTATTCTTTCCAAAAATCCACAACTGTTTTACAGGGACATATCTTATAATGACATATTATTTAGCACATCGTAGCACATATGAATACATTTGTAAGAGTGAATGGAGGATTTTATGATGCGCTTCATTTTCTCAGACTTAACTAAATCTATTAAATAATATCCTCCCCACGATATATGATCTAAACCAAGGTAAAGGAGAATGTGTTGATGAGATTACATTTCCACAGCTTGAGCTATAATAAATAATAAATCTGTCCTGTGTGTGCATTTTCTTCATGAGTTAATTAAATATTATATGTCAGTGTACATAGGTATCTTACAAAACAGGGGTTTTAACCTTAGTGTCCTGGCTACATTAAAATATTAAGATGACTGAATGTGAGAAGTCTATGGCAGCATATCGATGCCAAAAAGCGAGTGCGCAAATTAGATGCTTGCGCGCGTAATTGAAACAGCCGTGCGCGTATATTATTTTTGCGAGCGCTTAAACAGCATTCGCGAGCAGAATATTGCAGGTCGCGTGGAGAAAACTATGCGTTTCTCGCGCGCAGCATCTAAAGTCGCGCGCGAGCACCATCACTGCTCTCCTGCTCGCAAAACTTTCACCTGCTCGCTCGCGAGGAGTTTTTCTTTTTGTCAGGACGTGGGCGGAGCCAGGCAGCCATTGTTTACCTACATATGATTGGTCACAGCCTTTTACCATCGGACGCTGGCTTCACATCGGCTCAGTGCAAAAGAAAGAAGCAAGATAGATGGCTGCTTTCAGGGTTTGTATAATGTCTTGAAATGTTTTTTTTTTTATTCAATGTTAGGAATATGCCTGA
>JAVQJD010008675.1:0-50173 GCA_036023655.1 Nannoperca australis | reverse complement strand
TCAATGTCTTGACTCTATTTTCTATTCATTTCACAACGTATGGTGGTGAATAAGTGTGACTTTTCATGGAAAACACAAAATTGTTTGGGTGACCCCAAACTTTTGAACGGTAGTGTATTATATATAATATAATGCAATTGTTTTTATAATATAATGCAATTGTGTGTTCTTTGTCATTTGTGTCAGAGTTTATTAATGTATGTTTCTTATAGAGACGCTCTGGAGTCAGTGACTACTCTGTACAACCAGGTGGAGGAGAAGCTCCACACTCTGGTGATGAGATCAAATGAGTCACTGCAGCACCTGGAGTTCCTCTTCAGGCTCAGAGAGATGGAGGCCAAAATTAGCACGGTACTATGAGTTCTTTCAGTTGGTTTGCAATATTAAAACCTGCAATACGTTTTGAAGCAGATGAAATTCATGGTATTGTAGAAAGTTGGTCTTCTTTTGTACATGATCTTTTGCATTAATGTGACTATTTCTTACAAGTAATGTAAAACTATGCTCACAGTTTGCCAAGCTATAAATCAACATTGTACATTTCTACATTATGTCCTGCAGGCTGGGATGTGGTTCAATACAGAAGGCGAGCAGAGACTGAAGGACTCTTACACAACAGATGATACCCTGGTGTGCATTGAAAAGACCTTGCAGAATTTTGATCTGTTTCTCACTCAGTCTAAGGTATTACAGCAATATAACAAAAAGGGGTTTGAAAATAAGAAAGGTTACCCATATTTGGCCATCTGTGTTTCTCTTCACATACCAACAGTATTCTTTCATTTTGGTTAAGTTGAAAATATACAGTAGATTAGGGACTTGGGTAGAGGAGGAAATCAAAGTTCCAAATGACATATTATCGTTTATCACAGGAGAAACAACAGTATGCAGTGACCCTAGTGACAGAGGCGGAGGGAATTGTTGGCGCAAGTGATTCCAGTCCTGCAACAGATATTTTTCAAACTCTGGTCAGCACTTTCAAATCCAATACGGATGATTTTATGTTGCGGGCAGAACGGAGGTACAAAGAACTGGACACACTGGCGCATGTACACCGCTTCTGTGAACAGGTTTGTGTTTAGACATTTCTAATTTAAGTCTCTGACTATCTCCACTTTCCTTTTGTCTACATATTTATGACCTTTAAATTGACTCTTTTTTCTCTCTATCTTTAGGCGTCTGCCCTCGCTAAAGAATGCAGTCATATTTTGGAGAAGGTAGAGCAGGGATGTTATGCAGCTCAGACCCTGAGCACACTCCAGTTTTATGAAGAGAGATTAGGTGGCAAATTCTCCACCTTGCACTTCCAGGCTCTGAAAGCTAAGGCCTGTGCCGTTGGATCAGGGGACTCTGGGGTAATGAGAGTGTGGAATGCAGCCTGGGTCCAGTGCCAAGAAGTCAGGCAGCATCTTGAGGAGATGCAGAAGAAGAAAGGCGTAGATAAGAACCAGATCCATCAGACCACAGCTGCAAGTCCTCAAGGGGAAGATGGAGGAAAGGAGAAGAAGGAGAAAAGGAGTGAAGAATATGAATGCTCCCTGACTCCGCAGCTAACCTCTCAGAAAGATGTAGTCAATCAAAGTGAAGGAGAATGCCCCAGCCACTATTTAAAACCTAATTTGAAAGAGGACGAGAAAGGAGAGTCCCAAGTGCAAAAATTACCTGAAGTAACAGTTAAAAATGAAAAAATTACTCTTTTTCTACAAAACACAGACTGTCATCCACAAAGCAAATGGAGGCCAAGACAGCACCATAGTGAGGCAGATCTGAGGAGCGCAGACTCAGTTGACAGGGGCGGAGATTTTCCATTGCACAAACCTTTGGGTCGGTCTCGAAGCGAGGGCTCATGTGTGAGCTCTCAATTAACAAGCTTTTCACCTTTGAATGTAAGACACAAACACTGTCAAAGCATGACGCAGCCGCTGGAACAAAATCAGAAGCCTGTCCAAAATCTGCCCATTTCCCATAACGAGAGTTTACGGTCAGGAAACCGGAGCTGTGAGACAAAAAAAGACAGTAATGAAGTGGAGGGTGAAGAATGCAAAGACTCCACCCAGAGCCCGAAAGATTTAAGGACTCCAGAGGCATTACTCACACCAACAGAAAACAATGGCAGCAATGTTTTGTAAGTACCACCCCCCCCCAGCTGTAATCTAAAGCTCAGTGAGATGCAGTCCAGGACATTGCAAATGACATAGGTTACATTTATGAATAGCACAGTTGTTCAGCGGATAAACAATTCATACCCACAAATAAATAAGGAAAAGGTATGATCCTGAACTCACCTGGGTTCACTTATGAGCTTTAATAAAAGCAGCCAATTTATATTTTTCATTTCCTAAATGTGGAACAGGAAACTGCGGAGGATCATGGAGGAGCTGCTGTCCACAGAGAGGGAGTACGTGAAGGCTCTGGGTTACGTTCGAGAGCACTACTTCCCCGAGCTGGAGAGGGCCGACGTCCCTCAGGACCTCAGGGGCCAGAGGGGGAGCATCTTCGGGAACTTAGAAAAACTCCACGACTTCCACCGACATCATTTTCTGAATGAGTTGGAGAGCTGCGTGAAGGAACCCTTCAGAGTGGGACGCTGCTTCCTACGACATGTAGGTGCCATGCGTATCATTGACAGTGCACAAAAGTATTGAATACGAATTACAGTCTGCTCTGCAAGTGTGGTGCGCATTGTTTTGGAAAACTCCAAACTTTGAAACAACTGGTTTATTTTTTTTATTTTGATAATGATATTTAAAATGTATACAAGTAGCCTGCATATACTATTTATCAATCCTGAGTAATTGTTGTTCCATGGCACAACCAGGTTTTGGCAGATGTGAGTCTGTGTAATGTCAAGTAGTGATCTATGGTTTCCAGCAAACTTTCAAATCTGTGATTATTCTGCATAATCAATTGCAGACAAAATCCCTTCCAAATGTGTCCTAACTGTAGAATGGTGATATCTTCAGCTTCCATTGAACACATTCATTAAAAAAAGGAGTAGCTCAGCTGTCAACTGCTATGGTACCCTGTGTAATCTGCATTTTACAGTGTGCATTTTTATTGGTAGTGACAATAAGAATGACTAATGGTTTTTATTTATTCCTTTTTATTGTAGAGAGAGAGCTTTGCTTTGTATGCCCTTTACAGCAAGAACAAACCACAGTCTGATAGTCTTCTCATCAATCATGGACAGGCTTTCTTTAAGGTGAGAACCACGGCCAGCGTCCCTTTGCTCTTGCTTCTTTCATTTCTCTCCTCAAAACCACATCATGAATTTTCTTAATATATTATTATAATTTAAACAGGATCAGAGCGTATGCTAGCAGCACTGTGAGGTTGTCCTTAGGCAGAGCATTGCTTAAGCTGAAAACTCTCAGTGACAAGGCTAACATGCTGATGTTACAGGTGTAAGTTTACCATGTTCACCATCTCAGTTTTACTTTTTTGTTTAGTTGCTAATTAGCACATAACACAAAGTACAGATGGGGCTGAATGTCATTAGTGTTACAAGTATTTTGTCTAGTATTGGATGAATGTTGACCTGATGATGGCAGTAGGTTATAAAGGTTTCATTTATTTCAGTCTGAACCAAAGTGATGAACCAACAAACATTGCTATCCTTAGACCCTTGCTGCTAGCGTGGCCAATAAAAAAGAATGACCAAATAATGGTGATTAGATAAATCAATTTTTTAATCCATGCTTCTTTCCAAATGAGTGCAGTACATCTCTATACACAATTTTTGCTCTGACGGATGACCAAACTCAGCTTTAGCATTATCCTCATAGCTTTAGTCCACATTTGTAGCTGTAGGTTCACTGACCGCTCTGTCTCCTCTCCTCATACACCAGCAAAAACAGCTGAAGCTGGGGGATAAGATGGACCTGTGGTCGTATCTGCTGAAGCCTGTGCAGCGGATCAGTAAGTACAGCCTACTACTGCAGGACATGATGCGGGAGTGTGGTTCGGGACAAACTAGAGAGATGGCTGAGGTCAAGGCCGCCCTGGAAGTCATCCACTACCAGCTCCGCCACGGCAACAACCTGCTGGCTATGGACGCCATCCAGAATTGTGATGTGAGACAATATGTTTCTTTTAACTTTTGTGTCATTTTGTACACTGAAATATCACGCAAGATTATTAGAAAGGAGGATTTTGTGTCTTGTATACAGTACATACACACACAGGTATACTTTATAGATACAGTATGTGCTATACAGTGATAACAATGACTTACCACCCTCTCTTCTAGCCCTGAGCAACATCACTGGAATATCTCCTGTGATGAGGAAAGCAGAGTAGGGAAACAGGTTCAGGCAAGACTTTGACATCCTTTAGTAAAGTATGATGTGTGGGGAGAAACATGTGTCATGCTTATTTGTGATTAATCTGGGATGGGATTGGATGAGACGGATGATAAGAGTACAGGGAAAGAATCTTCTTTTCCATGGAATGTGAGGGGAGGTGCTGTGTGTGTGTAATGATGGCCTGGAGCGCAGGAATGAAGTGATGGGAGTTGAATTTATAGGAATTTTGCTGGATATTTAATCAGCTTTATGTCCTCTCCTGCACTAAAATAAATAATGTAGAATTTGATAATATGTTGAATATTATATCATATGTTGTATAATATTATGTTCACTGTACTACCCTGAGCAAAACCTGTATATTTAATCATTGTGTTTCATTGTGATTTTCTTCATAGATACACTATGAATTTACCTTGTTTTTTGAGAAAAGTGGTGCATTTTCGCTGACTACACTCACCAGCCTCAGTGACTTCTCCTTCTGTGTACCGCAGGTTAATCTGAAGGAGCAGGGCCAGCTGATACGCCAGGATGAGTTTCTGGTAACATTCAGGAAGAAAAAATGTTTACGGCACATTTTCCTCTTTCAAGAACTCATTCTCTTTAGCAAGACCAGGAAGACGGATGTAGGAAATGACACATATATCTACAAACAGTCATTTAAGGTACACCTATTGCTACACACACACAATTTTATGTGAGTCAGTACAATTTTACTTCCTACATACGTACGCATGCTGCAATTAGTAATGATTTTTGTCTTGCAATACGTTTATGCAACATTTACAGAGAATTTACTTTTCCATGACATGTCACAACTTGGGAAAACATTCATAAGACCAATAAAAGTTGTTATCGACTTGCTCTATACAAAAAAGTGCCCTGAGATAACTTTGTTATGATATGGTGCTATATAAATAAAATTGAATTGAATTGAATTCATCCCAAATCATGTAGATGCAGTGAAGGACTGGACAAAAAATGAAAATGAAAAGCAGTTATCAATGTTTAGAATGTACAGCTGCAGAATCAGTTTAATTGAATCATTTAATCAATTATAATTACTTAATTCAAGTACTTTTACTTCATTTGCCATCTCATAATCAAGCATAATGTGTTTGTCTTTGTTTGTATTTAGACATCAGATATAGGCCTGACCCAAAACAGTGGTGACAGTGGCCTGTGTTTTGAGATTTGGTTCAGGAAGAGGAAAACCCAGGACACATACACACTTCAGGCAATTAGCCAGGAGATGAAGAACGCCTGGACCAACGACCTGCAGCGGATCCTGTGGGAGCAGGCAGTCCACAACAGAGGTGCTAACAAATACACATAAACACACACTGGTTACGCTCTGATTCAGACTGGTTGCAAGTTCTATCCTGAAGCCACAGCATAGCACATTTAATAACTTTAAAGAAACATGTCAATATACATTTTTTACATTGCAGCATCAATTGTCACTGTGCATTCCACTTGAAATCTTCAATGTAATTACTTAAATTGGAAGTATTTTTAAACTTGTGGTTCCACATTTGTTTTTTAGAGGTCCGCATGCAGGAGAGGGTGTTCATGGGTATTGGAAACAAGCCTTTCATGGACATCCAGCCCAGTGATGCAGCTATCAATGACAGAGCCATCAACTATGTACTGATGGGAAGAGGTATAACAAGTTTACTTAGTTATTCATTACTTTAATATTAGATATTGTAGTTTTCAATCATTCTTTGGCTTTTTCTAGCTTCCTCTCACAAATGTATTCTCACCTGTTCTCTGCAGAAAACAAGGTGCTGTCCCCTGCGGGATTATGTGGTTCACAATATGGGCTTCATGAGGGGCGCCCGAAATCTGTTGGCTCAGGAAGCAGTTCATCTTCCTCCTCTTCCTCTGGAAGGGGTTCCCTGTCCCCTGTGGGATACCTGTGCAGGCCAAAGCATAGGGTGGTTTCGGGGTGCCTTGGAGGATACGTATCACCTCCTGGAGCTCTGGAGGAGGACGATCTGGACCATGAATGTGGGAGTCAGAACTTATTGTGTGAGTTTAGTGTGTGCAACTATGTTGTTAACACATATATGCCCAGAATGTTGCTTTAGATTTATTGCAAAAGCACTAGGATTAGATGCAATGGTAGAATTACCATTGCCATGACAGTGTGTTATTAATGGCCCCTAAATGGATTCACTGAGGCTCATGTTTCGAGTCTGAAGAAACATTTAAAGTTTTATTCCCCTTTAAGAAATGTATCTTACCACAAAGTCACACAGGTTGGTTGATTGATAGTCTTCTCTTTGTTCTAGTGGACAGCTCTGAGTCGTCAGGAGAGAGTGTGAGCGGCTTCAGCAGTTCCAGTCACAGCTACCACTCTGCAATTGGAGGAGAGGTGGAGGACACCTCCTCGGTCTGTGCCTCCACAACCACTGTTAAGGAGGCAGCGGTTGCTCGTGGAACTCATGAGGCCTCTGAAGTCTTCCACAAACCGAATGCTCTGGTAGGATCCCCAGAAAAAACTCGACCACCAGTTGCACCCAAGCCCAAGCCCAAACCACAATACAAGGCCAAAGATCTTCCCTGTGGCAAGGTGCAGTACAAAGTAACTGAGTAATTGTTCATATGGTTGAAAACAAAAGAAATGCAAAGTATGTAATGCAACCTCAAAGTAAATTACTCACAGATTCATTCATCACTCACTCAATAGATCATGTCTGTTCTCCTTTTACTGAAAATTCGTCCATGTTTTATGTCTTCTGTAATGATTATTACATTAACAATACATTTTTTTTCTTCTCTCAGGTTCAGAACACTAGTGTTGGAAAATCCACTGAGGTTTGACCTGTGGGATACGGTACGGCAGATTATTATACACCACCCATCTTTCTTAAGCTAGTATATAATACAAAACCCTGAACAGTTACTGTGTGTGTGTGTGTGTGTATATGAATAATAAACTGTGCTGTTGTGGAAAGTTTCTTAAAAAATTTAATTTTTCCCCAACAGATTTGAGAGGGAAACCAAGAAAAGCCACTGTTGGTTTCAGCGTTGAAGATGAAACTATTTAAAACTGACATTTTATACTTGCTGTTACTGTAATCCACTACCACTCTGTACATACGCCTTTTTTATCTCACGACTAAAACAATAGGTCAGAAAAATGTCTATAAATGTATTTTATTTTCAACTTAAATGGTGAAACATTTTGAGCTGCATACCTGACGTGGCTTTTCTGTAAATCAGTCAGTTTCATAGCTCATGCAAAGGATCAGACTGGCAATGCTCTTTGTGTCTGTCTGTTATTCATAACATTATTCTGACCTGTATAGTCAAAGCATGTGGATAAATACTTTTATAAGCATGGTCCCAGAGAAGTTTAATACAATAGGTCTGTGAAGGATTGGATCACAAAGGCAGTAAAGGTCTTCTTTTATGTCCCAAATGTATTAGCTTTTGTACAGATGTATCAAACTTAATTACAACATATGTGTCTTTCTTATTTCCTCTCCAAATAAAATACATTCACTTTCTTTTGATTAACAGTTTTGTATAAACTTAAATGTTACTGGTATGAGGATAATGATCGATGTAACAGTTGTGTGACTTTCTATTTGAAATACAGAATCTTTGCAGTGACAATGAATATGTTTTATCTGTTTTTATTTGCACCACAACTATTTTTTTTGCAATAAACTCAGATATTAGTGGCTAACATCTGTCTTTGATTTGTATTTGCCAGATTGATCCATTACTAGTTAAATGATGCACTAATTTAACTGAGAAACGAATATTTAACACAGATGTATCACAGATGTAATATATTGGGTAAAATGAAATGCAGATGTATTTCCCTGATTAAATGAAAGCAAATGAGCCCTCGGAATATCATATCATACATTTTTTCATGTGTATGAGATTAAACTCTACAGAAAATGTACAGAATCACTTGATTTTGCCACAATACTAACTTAATACAAAGTGCAGAGATGTGTAGCCACCAAACTGAATTACATTGCATCACATAAAGTACCTCCCCCTACATCAAAGGGTGTGATTTCCGCAATGTGGAACGTCACTTTAACACACTTCCCATTTTTAATACTTTCCTTGGAACTATTTGGTTAACCAGCATTGTGAGTCAGTGACTAACTCCATCAAGCTACTACAAATATCAACATCTGCTTTGTGAATTAAAATTGGAATCTGGAATCTTGTAACAGCAGCCATTAATTCACACACATATTTGATCTGAATATTTAGTCCCTGTTTTGTGTAACATCAGTTACATTTGCCAGAAGCAGCACAGTGTGTATGTATTATCATTCAGGAATAATGTGCTGCTTTAATTAATGTCCTTATTTTTATAAGGCCTACTTTAAGGGACATTTACAAAAAAATATTTTGTGTTTCCCTGTTTTCTCTGGATTTCAATTCAATTCTAAAACTGACACTCTTATTTAACCCCAGCTGACACATCTGATAGATTTAAACCCTTCTTAAAGGTTAAAGCTGGTATTATGTTATTTTTAATTCCATAATTTCATCAACAGATGCCATAAAAGGACCAAAACCAACAATGTGTTAGTCCATCTTTCCCACTCATTCATACTGAGTAGATACAGCTTTTAAAGTGGGTCATAAATATATAGATACATTTTCAAAAAGTAATTCATTTCGTATGCCAGCTGTGCACTGTAGTTTACTGCAGTAAATAAGTAAGGGTAAATAGGGACTATTTTCAATACTGACAACCATATATGTTAATTATGTTGGATAACCTTCCTAAACCTCAGTGAAACTATAACATAACAGTACTAAATGACATACATTACAAAAGGTTTTGGAATTGGTCCAGTAGTCACAGCCGTGAACAGGCTACAATGGCTATGAGAACACGCAGATAGGGGTGCGTAGGGGAGGGTCGCGTCACGCCCACCATCGGACTGACTAGCACGTGGAGGACTACAAATAAGAGCTACCGGCAAGGAATGACACAATATTCCCCTCTGAGCTGAAGATTCACTGAAAACACAGTTTAGTCGAAGAACACAGCAGCAGTTATGGCTCAAGGTAAGTTGAACGATGACTACTTTGACTGTTATTCAGAAAAACGGATATTTAAATAATATGTGGGAACTATTTGCCACTTCATAGGATAATTGGGCAATAGTTTATAATGAGTTAAAGTCGTTTAAAATACGTAATACATAAATGTCCGTCCAAATAATAATTTATTCTACAAGTCAGCTCCCTGAGGATTTGCTCTTAAGTTTTCTTTCAGTCATGTCCTAATTATGGGTGTTTGTGTAAATGCAATTTTTTATTAAAGTCACTCCAATTTCGTATTAGTTACTGACTGAGGAGTTAATGAAAGGGATGGGCAAACCTTTAAGTCGTGGACACTTTCGTCACAAAGCGTGATGTCTTAGAGCAACCAATGTGACAAATGTGAAGTTATCACAGCCTGCACATATCATCACCCTGTATTAAACTGCGGGAATAACTCTGTCAAGCAAGACATTCATCAACGATTTGAAGACAGATGCATCTAAAAAATGTTCCGTCCTCATGTTTGAGCAGATGACTGTTGTTCTGCTCTGGGACCATAACACTTATAATAGCGGCTGAGAGCAGCGGGGGCTTCCACCGGTTAACTGCAGATATCTTTACAGGCGTAGACACGAACCGCCCTCCAAATTGTTTGCTTTAGGCCATAGCAGAGCCATTCAAAACTTCCCAAACAATAAAGCAGTCAAGCCTTCAGGTGTGCTCTGTAAACGTTGACATTTTTGAACTGTGTGTGTGCAGGTCAAATGTGTAGCATACCAAAATATCTGAGGATGGCTGTTGGACATTCTACAGTAGAAAAGGCATACATGTTTCACTTATAGAGTGTATTTAACCAAAAAAAAAAGGTGAACTGGATCAAGTTAGTCTGAAGTAAAGACATGCTTTTGCCATTTGGTATATTTAATCTTCAAAGGACGTTCAGTCATGCAGAATTTGCATGCAGAATTAACAGCATACTGATTAAGCATTAAGTTAAGTTGAAAGCTTCTGTGATGGAGTTCTGAACAGCATGGGTGTTACCTGCAAGACTGAAAACTCCTTTCTCTTCTGATGGGAGTTTGCACATTCATTTTTCCAGTATTAGTAGTGTTTACTGTACCAGCTACAACCCAGTTAACACAAGGTACATTTTATTTGAACTTCCTTATTAAGCTTATGCTGGCCTCAGTGCTGCTTACTGAGACGGTGTTGTGTGGTCATGGTTGGTAAAGTGGGAGTGAAGCATGAGCGTGCACGTTATGTAAAGGTTAGTGAGGACGGCAGGGTCGAGGCTGAGGAATCTGCCCATGCATTTGCTATTAGAGTGTTGTGCTGTTATGCAAGTCATGTAAACCACACCATATTCTGTTTGGCTTCACACCACACATGCATACCATCTGCTATACCGCAACGACTTCATCTTAAATGAAACATGCTGTTGCACTGCGGTTTGGAAGAAAATCCAAATAATTTTTTTTTTGTATCAATTGCTAAGCTGCAAAAAGATCCCCAAATCACAACCCCCCACATCAAAGGTTGATGTCAGTTTCCCGTCACACCATTAGTCTGTTGTTTCTGAAGGTTTTGTTTTGCAGACTTTCATATGTCATTATGCTGTGTAATTGTTTTCACATTTTGTAAGCTGAGGATCTGTTTTATTAGACTCCATTGCCTTGAGGTCTGATTATAGTAAAACTCTACTCTCTTCAGAAGGAAAAAATCTTCTTCATCTTTAAGGCATTTGTCCCAATTAATCACACTAACATGTCTTCAGTTAGGAACTCACCCACAGTCAAGATCAGTAAAACATCAGAGGAATACTGAGGAATGATCCCCCATAAATTTCATGCATAACTGCAGGATGTCTTTGCAGTGTAGTTGTTTGCTCAAGTCTTGCCCCAGCATTGACACTACCACCTCCCACCAGTTTCCAGGGCTTTTCTTAACAGCAAGGAAAAACATGGGGAGAGGTTAACCTCCTGACATGTCCCGGAACAGCACAGCCAATGGTTAGGCAGCAGGAGGACCATGAAGGTATTATATAGGAAGACCCTAACTTTTCCTACAAACAGGAAATCAGAGGGTGGCATTCTCTTAGTCACAACGTGCCCTGGAGAGAAGGAGTGGTTGTGTGTTTGCACACTTCACAAGGAGTGACTCTGTCTGTGTTTACCTCTTGTTTAATCCATACAGAAAACCTTTTGAAACAAAATTGTCTTTTAATATATGACTGCAAGTGTCCAGCAGTCCACACTTTTATTCCAAAATCCACAGAATTAGCTTTGATCATCAAACACTAAACCTTTTCTAACATCTGAGCAGAAAATAAAGTCATTATAACAGTTTGTCCAGTTAGTTTCTTGGAACTAGCTAGGACAGCTCTTCACCTTTAGAAAATATAAAACCACCACATTCATAGCCACAACATGAACTAATCCAGACTCTTATTTACCACAGTTTTCTGGGTAATTCACCACAAGCGTGCCAATAAAATAAAGTTGTAGCATTTTATTCATCTAAATAAAATGTGATGAATAAAATCTGTTGTCAAAGACTTGATCATGTGTCTATCATTTGAAAAATACTGTACTGACTAGTTTTTTTCAAGGTAAGGTCATGTTAAAAGGATAGTAACATAAATACTCAATCCATAATATGATGATTTTTCTGCATCTAAGTTGTGTATTTCAGAAATATATAATAAACAGATCTATCATAGGGTTTATGTTTTCAGTTTTCAGTATTTTTTTAAATGCCCTCTCTTCTTTTAAGCTCTGGACATTGATCGCTGGAACCTCCAGTGTGAGTTCAATAACACTGACCATCGTACTGATCTCAACGGAGTAGATCGTCTGATTGTGAGGAGAGGCCAACCGTTCACGATCAGCCTGTACCTTCGCTCCGGAAACTACCAACCAGGAATCAGCTCTCTTGACTGCATTGCAGAAACAGGTGCTCCTCCTTCTTTACCTCTTTATATTTACATCTTAACCACATACACATAGAATTTGATTTGCTCTCAACTAAGTACTTTTAGTGTTCTTTCTGATATTTACATAAGTTTCTGTTTGTGTAATAGTTGTTTGCACTAAATCAAAATATTCCGGAAAGTAAATAAACAAAACTTGTGAAAAATGTGGAAAATGTGCATCTCATAATGATCCTACAAGGAAAAGAGCATGAAGGAAAAGCTTTGTGGTTGTGTCCTCTCATTGAGGAAGTTAGTACCACATTTGAACCCACTGTGTGTTTCTGCTGACATTTTTTTCTTTGCTACCTATTGTGATTTCAAGGATGAGAGGGGAAAGGAGCAGTACTGTTGGTGGAAAGGAAAAGGAAGTACTTTTCCCTTGTTCAGTGGTCAATGTTACTTCTACAGGCAATAAGCACACTAGCTGTAAGATGTTTGGTTAATTTTTCCATTGTTAACTTCAGATCCTTCCTTATTCTGTGGGTGTTAATAGACTTAACTGTTATTGTCGGAAGCCCCGGATACTGTATTCTCATGCATTTGGCTTCCAAATACCGTAGAAAAACACTGAAAACCATCGGTCTCTTTTCCTCAGCTCATATTTAGATAAACGTTTCGTGTAGAGTATGATAACACAGCTGTAATTTTGGCTATAAAACCCAACTGTTTAAACAGGAAATGTTGCTTGCCAACAGGAAAGCATGTGCATAATCATTGATAACATTATCAACCTTTGAAAGTCAAATAGGTTTTAATGGTTTTGAGTGGGACCCTTAATCCCACTCAATGAGATGGAAGGGATCAAGCAACCAGCCCTTGGTTTTGTTGGCTGCACTAGGTGGAAGATGTGAAGGAATGGACTCTTTGCTCTGACAAATGATTTTAAGTTTATGTAAATTATCAGAAATTAAATCTGAACTGAGGTCACTCAGGGAGACTTGAATGCTAGTTTTGCAACTATTTCTGCAATTTTGTCATAATTAGGTGCCATTACAGGGTTACGCTGTTTATGCATGAGACAAGGTTTCAGAGATGTTTGAACTTAATTTAGGCAGAGTTGGGAACACAGTAAACATGTACTCTGTGAGTTTCCATTCCCAAGGCACAAATGTTTCACCAAGACCTCTTGACTTTTTCCCACATGTAGTCTCAGGGCTCTAACCATATTCACTGTAACACACAGGTCCTCAACCCTCTGAACAGTATGGTACCAGGGCCTCCTTTGGTTTGTCTGCCAACATTGACACCTCCCACTGGAGTGCCGCTGTCACCAGTCCTCCTGGAGATATGCTGGCCCTGTCTGTCTGCTCTGCCCCTGACGCACCTATAGGCCGCTACACCCTCACCATGGGACGATCAGGGCGCATTGAGTTTATCTTGCTCTTTAACCCCTGGTGCCCAGGTGGGTAAACAGACCATATATAGACCATATATCCAGCTGTCGTGTAGTGTATCTTGTGTAGCGATCTTAGGCTACAAATAGCTTTGACGATCGTATTTCATTTCAGAGTGGGGATTATGACAAGAGCAGTGCTGAAGACGTTACATAGACAAATGGTACTACCATTTGTCTATATAATTTCTTCAACACTGCTGAACTACTTAATTATTCATCAATAATTATTTTTAAACAATAGTTCCACAGTTTGGGAAATATGATTAGTCGCTTTTTTACAAGAACTAGTTGAGAAGATTTGCATTGTACCACTCTCATATCTTTCTGATAAATATAAGGATACAGTAAGCAGCCGATTAGTTATCTAACTTAGAATTGAAACAGACTGAACAAGATTGGCTCTGTCTGATAGTAACAAAATCTGCCTACCAGCACCTCTAAAGCTCACTAATAAACTATACACAAGCAAGATAACTATATCTCGCTTGTATGTTTATTCGAAACAAAATCCAAAGTGTAAAAACAACATATTGTGGTTTTACAGGACTGGAAGTAGTCACTTCCTGAGGTCTTGTTGTCACCGTGAGGTTGCTATGCAAGCAGTAAATGAGACATAACATGTTTATTAGTGAAAATACACGTTTTGTTACTTTTGACACAGTCAGGCTAGATGTTTTCTCTTGTTTCAAGTCTTCATGCTAAGCTAAGCTAAGCAGCTTCTGTCTGGAGCCAAGTATGCAATGGACAGATATGAGAGAGGTATTTTTCTTGTCATCTCTCTGCAAGAAAGCGAATAAGCGTATTTCCCAAAATGACAAACTATTCCTTTAAGCTCCTGTGAGTTTAACATTTTAATAACATTTTATGAATAAGAATATATGTGTTTGTTTAGTTTCCAAGAAATAAAGATCAATACTATAACAGTCATGTTCTACCTACAACAGATATTAGGACGTTCATTGTACTGTTTGTGATGTCTCTTGGCAACAGGAGATGCAGTATATATGGACAATGAGCAGAGTTTGGCAGAGTATGTCTTATCTCAGGATGGAATCATCTTTCGAGGCAGCTACAAACATCCCATACCAACTCCCTGGAACTTTGGCCAGGTACCAACACCAATACTGCCTCTGTCAGCCTCACTATATCTTACACACATAGTCAAGAAGGCGAGCCAACATTGTGCCTGAGTGGTGAAAGAGTTTGAATCACGCTTATTCTGATAACAGGAAAACATCCATTTGTAAAGTGATTTATGATGTGTTTCATACCTGTACATGCACACATATGCACATGCAGTGATTTCTTAATCTTTTGAAACTGAAATGAACTGATATTTATATGTCTGAGAGTGGACAGTCTGAGTCTGATAAAGTGAGAGGAGTGTTATCGTGTCCAGCCTGATATCTGATACACTTTGCTTAGCCGGGCATTAGCTGTGAATTACTTGTGCAGTGTTTGAGCTTTGCAGCGTGGCAGAATTACATATCTAATTTACTATGTGTCCACCTGTTTTTGTTTTCAAAAAGGACATGTTTAACCTTGGATCACACTTTTGATCATTTGTCCACCTGTGTATGTCTATCACTGACAAACAACTAATCAGCAGTTTACTTACAGTTTGAAAGTGGAATCCTGGATGTCTGTCTAAGGGTCTTGGATATGAATCCTAAATGTCTGAGAAATCCTGGCAAAGATTGCTCAGGGAGGAGAAATCCCATCTATGTTTCCAGAGTGCTTAGCGCCATGGTAAGTCATATTCATGTCTGGTATCTCTCATCCACTTGTGTAACTTCAAAGTAAACATAAAAAAGCTTGGATTTCATATGTTAAACACTAATTTCCTTTGCCTGTTAGGTGAATTGTAATGATGACCAAGGGGTACTGATGGGAAAATGGACAGATAACTATGAAGGAGGTGTCAGCCCCATGTTCTGGAAGGGCAGCGTGGAGATTCTGCGCAACTGGGACACACAAGCCTGTGAGCCTGTTTGCTACGGACAGTGCTGGGTGTTTGCTGCAGTGGCCTGTTCAAGTAAGATAGCACGCAGTTGAGCTTGTTAGCCTATCACTGAAAAACACACTTGATTTGTTTCAAACAGGCAAAGTATAACACCATATATGTCAACACACTCACAGTTATGATATACATTTAGCTCCTCCTATTAGTATTACAATACTCATGTGAGTTGTTTTCATTCCTTGTTAGTTTCCAGAGCCCTTGGCATCCCTTGCCGAGTCGTCACCAACTACCTTTCAGCCCACGACAACAACAGCAACCTGGTGATTGAACGCTACATCAACGAAAATGGGGAGCCCATTCAATCTGGAGAAATGATCTGGTAAGAACTCGTAAGTTTAGTGTAAGTAATACTATAGTAGGAGGCAGTATTGTGCAGTATCAATGTCCTTGACAACTTGAATGTCTTAACATGACATATTCTGATGAAAAGAGGTATACTAAAATTCTTTACAAGGATGTGTGAATCATACAAACCTAATTAATTCCTTAATTTGGGGACTCTCTGTTTTTAATTTCTGTGCTGTACCTCAAATCTGCCAATGTAATGTTAAATTAAATGAGAGATTTCTTAGGGAATAATAGAACAGTATTTTATCAGATGCACTTCCTGTTAGTTTGGAACACCCATTTGATTCAATTATTGACTACAATTTGACTATATAGTTTTCATCCTGCATTATTTTTATACTAACCCTGATATTTACACAGTAGAGGTTCAGTTGTGACTGTTTATGGTGTGTATTGTATCTAAAGGAATTATCACTGCTGGGTGGAGAACTGGATGACCAGGCCTGACCTTAAATCAGATTTTAATGGTTGGCAGGCCAGTGACCCTACACCCCAGGAGAAAAGTGAAGGTAATGAACACGCTGCACCATTGAATCCATGAGGCCATTTTTGATCAAGGAAAAATCCTAGCCAAGGTAAATCTGTCATCTATGTTTCTGCACTGTCTCCATCCCTTAGGAGTGTACTGCTGTGGCCCCGTCCCTGTCAGGGCCATCAAGGAGGGCGAGCTCATGTTCAAGTATGACGCCCTATTTGTCTTTGCTGAGGTCAACGCTGATGTCATCACCACCATGAAAAAAAAAGACGGCAGCACTTCGGAAGTCACTAATGCTACAACTGTGGGCCAGAAGATCAGCACAAAGAGTGTGGGCAGCGACGCCAGAGAGGACATCACTCATCTCTACAAGTACCCTGAAGGTAGAGATCACTGCTGGATTTACTGCACATGTAGACAAACTTAACTAAACATCACTAGAGTCGGTCCTCACCATAAATCATTTATTACAACACATAAAACATGAACTCATCTATATACAAACTTCCTCTGCATACAAACAGATCACACAAAGGTCACCTTATGTGTAAATGTTTACATTCCACATCAGTATTTGCGTTACTCTTAATGTGCATAAAGTCAATTATGAGCTTCTTTTGTTTGAGAAGGTCCGTGGTATAAACCTTTACTTATACAGGTCATTTGTCATGTTAAATATCTAGAAGTTAAATAGTTCAAATGGCAAAACTTAAAGTTGCAACTTTGAGACTTCTGTTAAGCAGTATGTGATTTGGTTGCTTCCATATTGCCAGGCTCTGATGAAGAGCGGGAGACTTTCATTAAGGCCAACCACCAAAACAAACTGCTCCACCAGCAGCAGAATGAAGGCCTGCACCTCGCCATCAAGGTGACATCAGACATAAGGAAGGGCTGTGACTTTGACGTGTTTGCTGTGGTTACTAACAACACGCAAAGCGACAGGAAGTGCCATCTGGTGTTTGGATCCTGCGCCGTGTCCTACAATGGGATCCTGGGAGGGAATTGTGGTTTTAAGGATCTGCTCAATGTTGAACTCCCACCAGGACAAGGTGTGTCAAGTCACCATGTGGTGTTTACCTGTGAATGCTTTATAAATACACTTAACTTTTTACTGAGTGTTAATATTGAATGTGTCCTTCTAGAGAGGCGAGTTCCACTAAGGCTGAACTACTCCAAGTACGGTGGCCTACTCACTGAGGACAACTTAATCCGTCTGGCAGCTCTGTTGTTTGACTTCACCACCAGAGAGCAAATGATGGCAGTGAGAAACATTGTGCTGGACAATCCTGAAATCAAAGTCAGAGTGAGTACAATGGCCTCCAACAAGAGGTATAGACTTTAACACAGCAGCATGTACAATGCTGTCAGGACATTTTTGGGCTACTGTCATTACTATGAAAGGACAACTTAAAAATGATGTATGCAAGGTCCAATCAAATTCAAATTCAAAACTAGCTTTGAAAAATCAGGCAAGTTAATCACTAAAACCATGTTAAGGGCCATCGCAGCCATACCATAGCAGACAAGCTCTATTATACCACGCTTGTGTCCCTTAGTACAGATACAAGCAAAAGTGCATTGTACTGTACTGTGAGGCTTTAACTGACTAACACATAGAGATGGCTGTGCTCTGCAGATCCTGGGTGAACCAAAGGAGAATCGGAAGCTGGCTGCAGAGATCACCCTCCAAAACCCTCTGCCAGAGACGCTGGAGAACTGCTGCTTCAGCATCGAGGGGGCCAACCTCACTGGGGGACGCGTCATCTCCGAGAGGTCTTATGAGTCCCTCCTTATCCAGCTAGGAATTCGTTTTCTTTACTCACACAGAGCACCAGCTGTCCAGTCATAAATTAGAAACTGTTACATAACTTGAATGTTCTTCTCATTAGACACAAATATGCATGCAGACTTAGTCAATCATTCAACTATGTTATTATTCAAGACAAAGAAGCACGTAACATTTAAAATACATGAAAGAATGGAGAGCCAGCAAACTCAGTCTGTCTTTTTGACAATAACAACATATGGGCTTCTTTTAGCCTTTCTTAAAATCGTCCGTTTTGTGTAATGGAAATGTTTCTTCCAAACTCTGAGATATGTATTATATTGTTTTATGATTTGTTGCACTGGTCTTGGTGCAGCACCCAGATGACTGGCTTGATGTGACCCTGTTTAGTCAGGACAGGAGAGCAAAACTAGAGCACAGGGGTTTAGTGGAGCAGACGTGAGATTTAGACGGAATGCTCCTGATGAAATACAAGAGAGATGGCTTGTCACTACTCAACAAGAACCTCGCTATGGCTTAATTAGTATACTTTGACTTCTTTCAGTGAGTTAAGAAAGGAGTAGCCAATCAATTATTTTGCATAAATGTAGTTTTGGATTTCTGACTGCATGAAAGATGCATGATGTGTCTGCGTGACACATCATGCACAAGTGCTATTGTTTGAGAGAGTGTGTGTGTGTGTGTGTGCGCAACATGTCACGTCCCATGTTTCCATGTGTGCATGTGATTATCTGGAGTCCAAAGTTCACTTCAACGTAAAACTGCAGACCTGGCCACTACACACTTTGAAAAACAGCCCCCTAATTTGCATAATGAAGCAGAAATGCATACAGGAATGTAAAAACACAATGCAAAGGGAAACCAATATGGTAATAAGTACATAAATATAAATGTATGTCACATTTCAATTAATTAATGCCTACATGTATTTCTAATATTACTTTTGGTGCATTTAATGGAATATTCATTTATTTATTCAGTAATTTATAATTTTATTTTTGATTATGGCAGATTTATTCCTCCATACTGGTGTGTAAAAAAAACGAAGAATGAAAGCATGCTTTTTTCTAATCTCTAGTCACCTACAGACCCATATTCTCCATAAATAGTCAAAACTGTCATGAGCTCTATGTCAGTGGTAAATTACTGTCTAAATATTTATGCAATCAGAGGACTCCTAGTGTGTGTCAAAAATGTAATATTTAAATATTTACCCTACAGGCTGGGCTCCTCAGTGGGACCTGGGGAAGATGCCAAGGTGAAAATTTACTTCACTCCCACTCATTCTGGGCTGAGTAAGCTGGTGGTCGACTTCAACAGCAACAAGTTGTGTCACGTCAAGGGCTACAGAAATGTAATTGTTGGCAAGTGAAGCCTTTCAACATTTCCAGACGACATTATTCTTTCTCTTTTTTTCACAACTGTTAAGTTTTCAGCCAGCAAAAAATTTGCTAATAAACTTGTAGATTTCTACATGTATATTAGTGTTTATTTAGAGCCATAGATAGATGTGTCCTGAGAACACTTTGTACTCATTAAGGCTAATCAAAATGTAAAAAATCTTTAAAGTACCTTTTCAATGCTATAATTAAAAGAGTTGTTACACATTTCTAGTTTTTTTGTGATGTTTCAATCAGTCAATATGTAGATTTTTCTTCAACATTTTACCTTTTTTGCCCACTCTCCCTACAAGAAAGGGGATGAGGCATTTGGCGTATTGTAAGTTTGTTTGAATTAGATGTTGTTGGTATGTGGAAGTGTCATCAGCTTATCAGGTAAAATAATTATGAATATATTATTTACTGAAGAGATCAAGTTAGACAGCATTGATAACTGTAACCCAGCAACTCTGATTCTTCAGCGACATTCTTCAGTAGCAGAATCTGGAGAGCATCTCCATCCACAGCAAATGTGATATAGTAACCACAAACTGTATTCCCTTAAAACAAATGTCCACCTCTCTTTGTACCTGGTACACACATGACATGACACATGACATGTAGTCAAGCTTGAGGATATGGTTAGGTTATAGTTCTTCATTGCACACTGCAGTGCTACATATAATAAGTACAGCTGGATCTTTGGACTAAAACAAATCACCAACCTTTTAAAAGAAAAGAAATGTCTATCATCAGTACAGGATTGTGGGGGGCATTCCAGTGCTCTGGTGTGTTATTTGTTTTCCTAGTTACAGGCAGAATGCTGCTCTCTTCTGGCCACAAAATGTAATTGCAAGAAATAACCAGGCTGGAGCCAGGATGAAAGAGAAAGGAGTATAATACATGTGGCAAGCGCAGGAATTGTATAGAGAATGTCAAAACTGAATATGACCGAGTCATGAAACTGAGTTCTCCTTGACACAAGATTTTCTTTGCTTCAAGCTGAAATCATGTATCGCAGTAGTATCAAACCATTTTTACTATGCTGTTTTATCAGCAATCAGCTTGCACACCTTCGTTCATTTGTACATTCATTGAAACATTGCCTGAATAAAGTACAGACCTGAAAATCTGAATCAGGGGAAAAAAGACCAAAGTCATTTCAGACGAATGTATTTAACAGAACAGATACCAAACAGCAGCACTTAGAACAAACACAGTCAAGAGGAGAAGATGATTCAACTCACAAACTCCCTACAAGTTTTGACAAAGTTATACTGTGGTTGAGAAGATTGTGACAAAAGTTAGGAGTAGTTTAAATACTATAATTGTGTTTTGGTTAAGTAGCACAGAGTAAACTTTATTTTAGTGATAACAGTATAAGTTTACAGCGCCAAG
Source organism: Nannoperca australis (assembly GCA_036023655.1). Lineage (NCBI taxonomy): Eukaryota > Metazoa > Chordata > Actinopteri > Centrarchiformes > Percichthyidae > Nannoperca > Nannoperca australis. The sequence goes on along the minus strand of JAVQJD010008675.1, from coordinate 29,056 downwards.
TGTGAATAAACACAATAATTTATATATTATCTTGATGTGATGAAGGCATACATTTTTTATTCTGACAAACATTCTTGTTCATTCTTGTTTAGAAAGATAAATTCAGGTCAAAGTATTTAAACTTTATTTACAGAAATGAAATCAGTGCTTTGAAAAGTTTTTAGATGAATGAAAAAAAGGTTAATTTATTCTTTATTTTCCTTTACATTGAAATACTGCAGCTTTTGGCATACATTTGGGCAGACAATAGAACTGGCACATAGCAAAGGAAATGGTCTATTCTGCACCTGTAACATTAAATTACTATTTATCATATCCATGATAATTCACTCTCAGCTTCCAGGTCCTGTAACTTTGTAAAGAAAAGTTCTGGGAGTCCTGCTCAGACAAAATAAAGTTTTGTGTTTTACAGTGTCTTACTGTCACATTAACATAAACTTAATGCTATAGGGAAAAGCGCAGAGACAAATAACAAAGCAACAAAAAGAACACAATCATATGCACTGTCAATACAATTGTGCCCTTTATTGGCATTCAACAGCATTGGCATCCAAACGGCAATATTAAAGATTAAAGACAAAAGAAGTGTGAAACACAAAGGGTCCAGTTAAGTCAGATGCCTCAACTCTGTGGTGACGTGTGTGTTGATGACCGTCTCTCTTAAGAGATAAGTCATGAACATGCAGACAGACAGGCGGGACAATCTAAAGCACACAGCTCTCATTGCAGTCAGTGGTGCCGCCAGCTGATCTCCTCTTCAGTTCCCTGCCCTCTGTCTGGTGATGGGGGTGCTTGTGTTTCCCCTGTGACCGGTGCCCTGGCTCCTGCAGCTTGACGTCATCTGAGCCCTGACCCCTCTCAGGCTCCACCTGGAGGTAGGCGCGAACACGGTGGTGCTGCGCTACTGTGCCGCTGAAGTCAATGACACGACACTCATACGTGCCCTCGTCTGACGGCTTGACACTGGAGAGACGGAGCTTGTGGGAGATGTTGCTGCCGGCCACTTTTACCACCTAATGGGGACAAAAGATAAATTATATTTGTGGTTCAGAAAGGTAACGGAACCCATATCCCTTAATGGAAATATATCTTGCATAAGCTTGGATGTCTTTCATAATCATTATAATAACAAAATCAGCTAATTTTCTTTGCTTTGTACTTGTTGACAGCTGATGCAAGATCAAACCCACACTTATTTTGGTGGCATCTTTGGATGTTTCCTCCAGGCGGAGAACCTGCACAGAAATATAGATGATGAGTTAGCAACAGAAGACTGATCAAGGTTCCACTTGAAAAAAAAAAACTCATACTAAAAATATCTAATTTAATTTACTTACAACAGTAAAACATTACAGTGTGGGCAAACATGTTTGATGTTTTCTGCAGTTCTTCTTAACAAAACTTCCCTGGATTACTGATCTGTTATAATTTTCTCTGGTGGTTAAGCTTTATGTATGTTTGTGTGTGTATACACGCTTATATGTGCATATTTAAATGTGTGTGTATGAGCACACACTACAGCACCAAGCACGTAAGCCTCTGAGCAGGAGAGAGTGTGTGAATGTGTATGCAGAGGCACAGAGGTATTCTTTTGGGCATAGGTATGAATTATGCATGGAGCAGACAGATATTTTGAAAATCTATTTCTTTCTCAGTGCCAATTATAGTGTCTAGAGGCACAACAGGGGAGCCTGAGTGTCCCCATGATGGGAGAGAGTCAACCTGTTCCCCCAATGCTGGCAAATGCTAATCAGCAATTATCCCTTCGTTTCCATGCCAGAGGGTTTCTGCCGTAGCAAATATTGCATTTCCCCTCAGCCTGATATACAGTGAGCTTTAGGTTCAGTCCGAGCAGTTCTGTCCGAATAAATTGAACTGCACAAACTGAAAAAGTTAAACTGAAAATGGACTTTGAAATCCTACAAAAAAAGAGAAAGGTTTAACCTTGAAGAAATACTTTGAGTTGCTGTGTAAAATAAAAGATGCTAAAGACAGCAAGATTAAAACAAATTGTTTTTTTAAACATGGACAATACAAAAATAATCAGTTGGCTGTTCACATATAAAACATTTAAGTTAGATAGTTACTTGGAGGGTAGATGAGGTAGCCCTTTTTCAGGATAAATGTTGGAGCACTCTTTTTTTGTCTTGAACTAAGTGCACAATTATGTACATATATATATATGTTCCCTGGAATTAAGTAATTTTGATTTAAAGATATGTTATACTGGATGTCTTGCTATATTTGTGATGTATAATATACAGTTGTCTATACAGTGTAATCCCAGAAAAATTTGCCAAATATTTGGGATGACTATAAACACCATATACACACAGCCAGTATACAGTAGCCTACACTAATACAGTCATTCCAAACCTGTTTTTGTCCGACGAATCCCCCCAGCTCTATTAGATCAGCTCAAGTACCCCTTCATTGACACCATCCGGATATGCCAACGTTATTCAACATGATTATTTTTAAAATTTTGGAACAATAATCTTTTCTTCATACAATTGAATTGTTAACGTTCATGTTGCTTTGGTCAAGTTTGCATTCATACTACTAAAAGCTTCCCCTTCGAGTGGCAAAGACTGAACATTTCAACTGCTTATCCATTACGTTTAGTTATTTATTTAAACAGTTCATTATTGACTATTTTAGCTGTTTATTCATGACTTTTACCTTACTATTTCAACATCTCAGTTTGCTTACCAACTAGTTTTAATGCACTCTGATTGAAACACATGTTGTAACGTGTTACAACTGACTGACCCTCATTTTCTATTTTTAAGTTCTTTGCTTGAGCTTTCCACGTACCCCCTAGCAACTGCAGAAGTAAATCTCTTGTGAATCGCTGCACTCATACATAAAAATCAACATGAAAAACCTGTTTTCCCATGCAGCTTACATTATTAGTGATCTGGGCAAGCTTCTCTTGCTTCTCTTGCCAGTCTGTGTGGTCCTTGATGTACCACCACTGGATCTCCAGAGAGTAGGAGGGAGAGCCCGCTCCACGGAAGGAACAAGCCAACTCTACATCCTCACCGCTCTGCGTTGTGATGTCGTGTGGCACCTCTGTAAAGAAAGCTGTAAGGGAGAAAATAAGTTTAGGGAAAATGATGGGCTTAAGACATCCCTAAAATGACAGACTCACGAAGATTTTTATGCGTTAGGGAGCTCAATGACAATATTTCACTAGTGATGTTGTTGCATCACAATTCAGCAAGAGAAAAACGGTGACACACAGGTACAAGGTGTTGGTAGCCAAGTAAATATAGCACTGAGAAATTCAGAGAGAAGGTATTAACTCAGTAAACCAGTGCTACTTGTTTGATCAAACTGTTGCTACATGTACATACCTGTAATTTTAACTCTCCTAGTCTTTTCAACATTTCTCCAGATACTATAGTAACAAGCTCTTTTAATAATACTTTGTCTTTGTTTAAAGAGAAGTATTAGGAAGCAGAACGTTATATATGAACCAATGCATTCATTTCTAAGTGTCATCACGCTTAAATCCCCCACGTATATCACCGACCGCGGACTCAGAGAACATCATTTACTCTTGATTGGCTGGTTGGTCAATAATCCAAGAGCACATTTTCTATCACATACCATCTGTGTGTGAGGGGACAATTTGTAATCTTTCTAGTCTGTAGAAGCTCAAACAAAATGGAGACATCAGCTCACCTAAATCTATAAGTCTATCTTTATCTTTTAAGACACACTCTTTTTTTTCTTAAAACACACTGTAAATATTTATAGTGAACTTACTTCTACTCGCAACCACATATAAATTAATACTTATTGTCTAAATGGCACCATCTGATTGGGAAGTAAAACCAAGAAAAAAAAGTATGAATCAGGTTGTGATAACTTGAGTCACAACTTTGTATTAAATAAAAATTATACATTTACTTTATTAAAGCTATTAGAAATTATTACAATACCTTATACAGGGCTGGAACAGAAACAGCCTAAACCCAGACACCAGTCAGAAATGACATAAATGTAACTTTACGGCTTTGCTCTTTTGTACAATAAAACTATTACATATAGAATCAATACAAACACCACACTAACATTATATATCATGCAGTATAATCTCATTATATGCAGTTTAATGTTGGGCAGACAATATTCATATAGCATTTATCATTCTAATTATAATATAGTTAATATACTGTATAGTGAAAATACAATGCACATAAGCAATCTGAGTAGATGTGTATTGATTAAATGTGAATGTATAGTGTCACATCGCATTGAGCCTTGTTTTCACAGCCACCAAATACACACTTCCTCCTCATCTCCCTCATTTGTCTCTTACATCTTCTCTCTCAGTTTCACTGATTGCATTGATTAAATATGAGCCTATTTAAGAAATATTTCAGGAATAGGAAAGCTGAACAAAAACAAAAAGCTAATGTTTTCTTTTTTCCTTTTGTGTTACCTCTTTGTTTTGTTACTATTTTGTACCTCTTGTAGCTTATTGTGTCTTCTGATTAGTATCTGATCAGTATTTTCATCTCGGTTTTGTTTTTAGGACATAATCCTTTCTGCATCTGAAGTGCTCAAAGAGTATTTCTTCATTGAACCAATTACAATTAGCAAAGAGCACTCACAGAAGAAATGTGTAAAATTTAGAATTTCTGACCCCTGTACCAAAATAGATAGTACATCTCCAACCTGCTGTATGCTAACACGTGGTAGCACGGCGCTACTAATGACCATGTTACTGCATTGAGATTCAAATTAAACATTGTGATTAAAGGGTCTTATTACAGTAATGCACATTTGTGTCACATAGACTTCAGAGCCGGTATCGCTTTACCTGGTACTGCATAATTCTAGTGTCCCATCAACCTGCATTAACAGTTTTTTGTTCACTTGTGGAAACACAACATTCACATATTATCACCATAAACAGTTGCTTATTTTCAATTCCAACAGACACAGCGTAACATTAGAATTCATTAGGACTCATGTTTGTGGCCTGATAAATATAAGTTCAATGTCCTATGTGGTCTCTGCCGACTCATGAGAGAAAGCATGTCTCTTTACTTTTCCACTATGTTCACCAGCGAGTCTCTAACTTTTCTGTCAGCTGTTTGTCGCTAGACAGGTAGCATTCAGTGGGTTTAACAGAGGTTGTTTGCTGAATACAGCTGCCTACTGGAAATGAGTTGAAATATGCTGAAATGGTCCATAAAGCTGAAGGGACTGTGTTGATAATTATCTGTGGGTTCATCACTTTGTACATACACATAACGCAATAATGTAAATGTTGTTAGTCATCAATGATATATCACATTGTGCCACACTGAACCAATTGAGGTATAGATATTGTTTCTGCAACACCATTAACACTTGGCAAAAATCTAAATATCATCATACATATAGTGTGATAAGACAATAAGTGGTCTGTTCCAGAGGTAGGTAATATTCTACTTCATCTACGGAATAATCCTCTTTCAGAGAAACCCTGCAGAAGACACACAGAGGGAATATATTTAGACCAGGTGAGCAAAGAGAGAAGTCAGTCATCGCATCAGTAATTGACATTCACTCTGCCTTGGTGCAAAGCTGTTCCAGTGATGAACAGGAACATATAAGGAATAAGGCTAAGAATAGAGGAATGTTGGTGAGGGCTTTGGTGTCGTTTGACTGGCTGGGCCCTCAGGAGTCATGCCCTTGATGCACCGCTGCCTGCGGCCAGGCAGTGGCCTCATTTGTCAGGAGGAGATGTACTGAAGGGATGGAGCCAAACAGGGGCCAAGAAGGATAGAGGAAGAGGAAAGAGAGGAAAAGAAAGAAAAGAAGGACAGGGGCAGAGATGAACTGAGGGGAGTGTGTTGAGAAGGAGATGAGAAAGATGGATGAAAAAGTAAGGGAAAGTAATAGGAAATTCTGAGAGAGGAGCAACTAAATCCACACACACAGACACAGACGCACACACACACACACACACACACACACACAGTGATAAGAGGGAAATAGGACCTTCAGAAAGGATTGTTAGTAAATAAATGACATATGGAAAGAGCAGATTACAAAAGTGCACTGAACCTGTTTCACAATACCTGCAGACAGCAAGACAGCAGTACTGACACTGCAGCCTGTATGTTGTAGCATTTACCTCTGTTAATGTTCTCTCAGTGTTGGCTCTGCTGAAAACTGCAGCTTTAGTCACAGATCAAAGTTAGGACTAACACTACAAATTAAACACATTTACTTTACATTCTTGACGAGCTACTCAGTCATCTACTGAAAGCCACTGTAACAACTGTATGTAGTTCATTCTTCAGCTGACAGATAAACAAGCTGGCAAACTTGTAGACTGAAAAGGAAAAAATTTCTTCATATTTAGGATTTAAATCCTCATTATGTAAGGTGTTCAATTGTTGAACACGTTTTGTCATGGCAACATGAAGGCCCATTGTGTAGGAGCAGGCAGCAATTGATGGTAAAAAAAACACAATGCACTCTAGCCACTTGAGAATAACTTTCTTTTACTTTTCTGTCTAGCTCTCCTCTATTATGCAAATTCTCCTGAGATCGAAAAATACCAGTTGAGATAAGAATACATTTCTGCCACATTCAGTCTACCTCTCCAGTCCAGTTCTATCTCCATCTTACAGTATGAGTCGTTATTAAAATGCCAACAGATACAAGGGCAGAGGACACTTCATAATAGCTCTCATGTAGAAGAGAAAGTGTACAATTCCTAGACACAAGTGGGTCATGAGAGGTGTGCTATACAACACATGGCCTGAAGCTATAACGTATACAACGTATTAACTTAACTACAACGTATTAACTTGTATAACGTATAACTTGGTTATACGTTATACAAATAATAATTTTTTTTTTTGTCAATCAGGTTTAAGAATATAAAACTCGACCAATAATTCAGCCAGGCTAATACATCGACATGCTGATATCAGCATATTGCAGATGTATGGACGAATAAGTGTCTGTATTACATAGTTTGTCCAGCAGAAAGCACTGACAAGTAAATTCACATAAAATCACAATTTTTAAAACAAATAATTCTCTACTAATATTATAACAATACTATTGGCCCATATATTGTAAATCCCCCAAATTGATATCAATATGAACCTCAAAATACAGTATTGATCGAGTTACATTAAAATATTTAAATTTGACTGCTTGTGACACAAAATTAACATTAATAGTAGTGCACTTTGTTAAAAAAGAATTGGGAATTGTGATCCTAAAACTGTTAGATCAGACAATGTATGGCATTTAGAAGCAAAAATAAAATGTATTTTATTTGAAACACTGCCGAAAACATATGTTCATTGTTCCATCTGTTGTTGGAATTTCTTGTTAGATTTTTCTGCTGTAGTGTGAAACAAAACACCACTAGGTTAAACAAATAGGCATTTTATAGATATGACAAACTGTCATTACATATTAAGACAGATAAGAAAATAGGTAAACAGAAGGTAGGTAGGATATTAAAGCAGGCAAATGCAGTTAATGTAATAGATCTGATTCCTGTGCCGCTCTGTGAAAAGCAAAAGGAGACAAAAATATGAAATGCTTCACAGATTTCTTGTGATCTTGCTGCACAGTGGGACAATTTCCTGTAATACTAACTGTTCCTTCAATGCCATTGTAGACTGTAATAATACCACAGCTGGCATAATGATTCACCTTCAACTGATGATGCACATCTTTCTGATAGCAGGAAAATCTATCAGGATAACAAAGCAACCCAATATACTCAGAAATAGCATCTGAGGAAAAGTTCTGATGGTAGTTAAATGAACCAGAAATGGATTTGAACCAGACCTGTAACCTTTTAAGAAACACACCAGAGGAGCTCACAGTCAACACACTGTATCTAGCAATTCTTAATAAATAAAGGGCTCTTAATCAACTGATTGCCACACATTCCTTTCAGTTTGATAGAACAAAGAATGAAAATTGAGAAAGGCTGAGGTAAATTGCAAATTTAATGTTAATTGAAACTAATTTCTGAGAAAAACAACATTTTTATAAATGGTTTCAAGTCAAGGATTCTTCTTTTTTATAGCAGGGTTACCTTTATGTGAATTAAATGTAAAAGTATTTCCCCTTACACTTTGTGTCATATTCTTATTGTTTCTTACATTGCTTTCTTCTTCGGTACAACTTATTATTCAAGACTGGCACTCCTTCTCTCTGAGGCCTGATGAAGAGCACAGAGGGTGTGACAAAACTTATCACAACGTCTTGTAATAATGTGTTTTGAACATATGGTGCCAGAACTGAAGCCTGGAATAACAGAGAATGTCTCTGTGCATAAAATATATGAGCACAACAACAGAGGGGGGCATTTCAATCATCGGATTTTCATGGTATTCGATGCAGGGCCTGGCACTTATTTTTATCCTCAAGATACAGTATCAACAGCTAGCAGCAGAGCACAGACAGCAAAATCTGTCACTTTGAACAGGCTGTGTTCCCACAGACAAAAAGATGTTTGTGGGACACAGTAGAAGACACAAAAACAAGTGAGCACAAAAAAAGGATGACATAAGGGAACATTTTGATACTTTCTAAATTGAGTAAAAATATTGTTGAAATTATAGCTTATTACTTGATTAGTTGACCAATAGAAATGGATGGATTATAATTCTATTTTCTACTGACTGCTAAACCCCTCCCTTAAACAGTGACTTTCCAATCATAACTAGGCACAGCAGACCTGTCAAACACAAATATAAGAGCAAAATTGTAAAGAATGAATTCAACAGTATGTTTATGCTCTAACTTAAGGTGAAAACTAGCTATCGCACTGCCCATTAGCACAATCAATACTGGGTTTTTGATACCAATACTGTTGTGTTTTGTATGAAAAGTATGAAATATCCAACAACATATCAGCCTGTAGAACTTTTTACACATGAATACATGACATAAATAATTGTCCTCATTTGTTTTTGTAAAGAATTGTGACCTATGTACACTAAGTGGGACATTTTACAGATCGAAGATAAACTTGTCAGCGCTCTGTAGTGAACAAACTATGTAACGGAAACACTGTTTCCAAATTATCTCAAACCTTGTTTGATATTTCGGTACTGCAATTTGTTATTAGCAATACCAATTCATCTACAGTAAGCGAATATAACAAACATTAATTTTCTACAATCACAACAAAAGAAAATATAAAGAAGAACTGTTGAAGAATTACTGAAGCTAGCTGAGTCCCCACAGCTGTTTGAAACTAGTGTGTGAAGTCAAAGTCAAGTCAAGGAGAGAGCTGCACGGGGAGCCCTCAAATACACCCGGGAGTCCAGAGCTACAGTGGGGCAGGCTTATAGCTGCAAGGTAATTCCTGCACTTTCCCATTTCCCAAGCCAGCCAATAAGAGCCAGATTCTGCAAATTAAATATTTTTCTCAATTTTCCACCTCTTTCTTCTCTTGTTTAAATCCTTTCTTAGCTCTCTCTCTCTCCTGTTGTCTCTCTCCAGCTCTGCAACATTTCCCACAAATCTCCCCTTTTGTTGTTGGAAACATTACATTTTACTCCCCCCTTTCTTTTCCAATTCCATTTCATTCTTACTTTCTACCTATTAGAGGATCCTTTTACCTTCTTTTGTACACTCAAGCCTCTTCTATATTCTCACCTACCTTCCTCCTTTAATTTAGCTCCCCTCCATACTTTCTCCTCCTCTCTGTTCCTCTCTCGCTGAGTGGGCAGTCTGTGTCTTGTTGGCATAAAGAGGTGCTTCCAACTCTCAGAGTAGCTCACTACATCTCCTGGAGCCTTGCCCACTGGCTTATGCAGGTGTTCAGCATCCTGGGAGACTAACCTGTGTGTGTGCCTCACTGTGTGTGGTGCCCTGTGGCTTGTTGACAGCATACAGCAAATGTGTGTAAATGTAGCTGTGTGGATGTTGCATGTTAAAAAGGGGTAATGTTTAACATTTTCCTGTCACAAATGAACAACAATTGTGCTGCTGTGGGTTTCTGTTGTATGTTTCATGCAAGCCATAAGGCACAGGGTGTCCGTGCACAAAAAGTAATGGACGAGGTGGAGGCTGAGAATGAGAGGCAGAAAGGAAAGAGCCTCTCCAATAATCATTTTGTAACATTTAACTCTCTCTGCACACAGATACATCTCTTCCAACCCCTACAACCAAAGCGCAAGAAATCACAGCAATTCAAAAACGGACAAAAGACAAATTTTGAACTCCTTTACCAGATGAAGGAGGAGGACAGAAAAATGACAAATGAAAATACATTTATGAGTGACTTCCCACATTATGTGCTGGAAGCAATGGAAAACAAATCTGCAAGACAAAATGCAGATACAGAAAGGTATGCAGTATGTGACAGATACATCACTAAGATAAACAAATCATTATTTGAACAAAAACAATAGCAAAGATAGACATGCACACATTCACAAAACCTCAGTGGTCAGGTGTTGGACACAAAGAGCAGTTTTTGTAAAATTGGCTTTATCAGTGACATTTTAACGAAGGTGGTAAAGGCATGAAGGAAATTAATCTTTCACATTATTAAATATTTATTGAAAGTAGATCTTAGAATATTATACAGAACACTAATGTACATCATTATCTGTGTTTTAAACATGACAAGAGGTGCAATCAAACCCCTAACCATCCCCTGTGCTATATTGCAGTCTACAATGACCATTTGGCCTGTGAGTGTCTGCTTGTGAATTACATTAAATTGCTTCCTTCAATTTCTCACTAATGGTTAAGGTTTCTTTACTTGTCAGCCACAGAGATCCATTAAAGTTATTTTTTTATGGATCTTTGACTTATTGACACTGAGACTTTCTGTCTCTCATGTGCTTTTGTTGCTTTTTAAAACTTTTCCCTACCTCACTCATGCTGCAGGCCAAGAAATACAGAGAACAAAAAAGAAGTGTGAATAATAATATTTTATTCAGTAAGACCTTGTTATTTTGTAGACCTGACACTGAATGCAACATGGTATGCTTTTATTGATTTAATTTGAACTCTATCATATGTCACTGTAGGTTTGCTTGCTTGTTTAAAATCATTTCATGATGAATGCTGCGTGTATTGTTGAATGTAGAAAATCTATCCAGAAATCATGGAATTTATCTTTCTTCTTTTTGACTTTAAAAAAAATAGTTAAACTGAAAGCCAAATAAAAATATAATGAGATAAATTAGAATTCACAGTCACTTGCATTAACCCCATATTTATCTCTTCACTCTCTAGGCAGTTTTTCCATGCCTGCAAGTGTAAACTGCAGTAAGCAATCAAAAACCTCTTACACCAGGAAACGTTACCTTTAGGAGGGCAGAGGCATAAAATCCAGGTTTGGAGCAATTTTAACCAAAATTATGGGCATTAATTATTAAAAATATTGCCCCACATTGGTATATTCTGAATGCAGAAAAGGTAAAGAAACTGAGGGAAGAAGACAAATTTGAGAGGCTAACGAAGGTTGTAAAGTCTGCAGAGAACTGGAGGTGAGTACCATTTGTTATGAATAAAGACAAAATGCGAGGTGACTGAACAACTGTCACCTAAATTCAATTTTGCTTCATTCTCGCTTGAACCAATCAAAAGTCCAAGGAACTGTCAATATGACCGAGAAGTCTACACTGAAATAGTGTTCCTTCATTTCTCATTGAAATGTACTAATACTTACCACATAATACAATCTAAATTACTCAGCAGCCAACTGAATATGCCTCAACATTCATGCAGTACAACACTATGTTCATCAAAAGCGTTTCCACATGTGATTTGCAAGTGAAGTGTGTACCATACCCACATTCTACATCTTACAGTAGGTCTATATATAGCAATATAGTGTTCTTTGTGTCCACCTCACCCTCACACATGCGCTCATGTCTGCCTGTTCCATATTTATGAGCTGTACCTATGTATGTAAAACTCAGTGTTAACCACTTTGGTTTAAATGTGTTGGCAAATTGATGCCTGTAAGTCTTGACAGGCATCTGAGAGCAAAATACGACAACAAGTGATTGGAAAGTGTCCCAGGTGGCTCTATTAAATGAGAATAAACTTGTTTCTAACTGAATCTGAAATGTATCTATTATATTTATTTGCATCCAAAACATGAGCTAAAGTGGTGGCTTAAAGAGTCTCCTACAGGAAAGCTTAATTATATTTGATAACAGGAATCAAACAGTGACATCTGTTTTTTTTTCTGATTCTAACAACATTACATTTATGATCAGTATCTAGTGTTCGGTTAAGTCATATGGCTGAAGTACATATATCACACAATATCACAAACAAATTTCCAGTGTCTATATGTATCAAACTATGCAAAATGTATGAAACATCACATAAAGTGTAGTGAAAAAGAAAAGTGAAAATCGATTTTTAGTGCAACGTACTGTGTTCTACTGTTACAGGCTTTACACCAGAAAAACTATTCACGTGTCAAACAAAAACTTTAAAGATTAATTTTGTCTGAAAATTTTCTTGGAATGTTGCACCCTTGTGCCTCTCTTGTCCTTCCTCCTCCTGCTCTCGGCTTTATCGATCTGACAGTTGTCAAATTTACCTTTCAGTTTGCTATGCAGGCGCCTTCTTCAACCTGCCTGTGAAACACGACTTGTTGACAAACAGACTGTCTCCTGTGAGTGCTGTGCTGACGTCAGGCCTTGACCAGCCTGCTAAGCAGGCATCCAACTGTTTCCTGACTTTAATCACAGTAGCGTCACCAGAAATCAATCCCATAACCTTGGTAGAATGCTAAATCAACACAAAAGATGAAAAAAAGCTAAATTTCTCTCCCCGAACTGGTGGAGAACAGACAGAAAATGTACTTCTGATGTGAATATTGACTTTCAGGGAAATCTCAACCCCAGTGTTGTCTCATTTATAATGCTATATAGCTGGCACAGAAAACGTTTGCTTGGCTTGGCCTTTTCTAAGTATAGATTGTCCTAAAGGCAGTAGTGTCAGAACCGTCTTTTAGTAGAGGCAGGAGACCCTTGTTTGAAGATGCAAGTACAGTACGTGCATTTTTAAAATGGTCCTCCTTGGCATTTTTAACTATATTGCTCAGAGAGCAATGAAATGAGGCCATGAGAACACAGAGGCAGCAACTTGCTATCCACCAAAGACTCATTAAAAATGAAAAGGGGATAAAATAATAAAAGAAAGCAATGCGGTGTAAGACATAAATATATAAACAAATGCACGTACACTGCTCAAGCCCCACAGAGACACTCTTAAATATTTTCTCACTTTAGGTCCAAGGCAAAATGAGAGGGATAAATCTAGCCTGAATGCCAGTGTGAGGTCAATCCATCAATCCTCTCTCTCCCTCTCTTTCCCTACTATCGATGGAGCTTGAAATGTTTGAAGATGACTATATTACAGAGGGCTTATTAAAGTGGATGAGAAGCAAGTGTGACACCTGCATCCTTGCTTTTCCATGTGCATGTGTGTGTGTTTGTGCGTAAGCGAGAGAGAGTAGCTTGCAGGGTGAGCTTGTCTCCAACACTGCAAGCTTCTGTTTTTCTTTGTCAAACCCTCAAAGGATAACGCTTCTGTTATTCTATCATTTTCTTATAGTCAACATATTACATGATTACATTATTGTATATGTATTGGCGACTACTTTAAGCTGTGGATTTATAAACATTTAGTGTGATAGTTCCTGCAATGCACTGTCCATCGGGTTGCTGACTTTATACACAACTGCCATATAGTAACGTTAGCTTGTCACTCAAGCAAGGCAGCGGAGGCCCTGTAAATGAACAGAACACGGTCCCAATTGATTTCAACTGGCAAAATGTACTCATACGCTGAGGCAAAAAACAAACAGGACAGGAAAAAAAACATGGGCATAGTTGTAAGCATGAACTGTGGGAGCTAGTGTGGCTAGCGAGCTAACAACAGCATTTAATTAGTTGAAAATTATACAGAAATGCATTGTGGTAAATCATTTGTGTTCATCTTCTTGATCACTTTGATGCTTCTGATATATTTGAGAACGCTGGCATATCCCTTACAGTCATGTAAAAGTATGAGACAAAGAGAGACATTTAAATGAAGCACTGGTAGTTGGAAGACTTGTAGAAAATCTTTCTCTGGGTTAAGTGCAAACATTTTTCACCTGAAAAGCTGCTACCTTACGGGGACAGCTAGTAAAATTGGGCTCATTAACTCAATGCTTCCATTTAAGTCACATCCGTAGGGCACTGAAGAGAAGAAATTATTCACTGGGAAGAAAGAATCAGACACGGTAAATACCAACACATAAAAATCCAGCTTAACACCATAACTTCCACCAAGGTGAATGTAAATAGCCTGTGACCACTTCCCTGTGGGAAGAGGTATTTCACTAACTTGATGAATGGCTTTAATAGTTAGGGATGTCCCAAGGGAACGGTGGTGAAACAACAAGAAGCTCCTGTAATAAAGAGATCTGCTGCAGATATTTATCTTGATCTTAAAAAGCTTTAATCCTGAATGCAGGTTACCAACTGGAGGAAGAAGTTGTGTTTGGTGAGTGGATTTGAGGTTGTATTCTTAATACCTGGATGTAGATTTTCTATACCACTTAGAGTCAAAGATATCAAATATTATACCTGCAATTCATAATACTACTATCACTGTGACTTATTGTGCCAAGACATTTCTGTGCAGCACAGTTACTGTACAAGGAAACACAATAATACCGATAAAAAAAAAAGTAGTCTGGGAATTGGTCAGAAAGTCAATAATGCTGTATTTGCTTCAGAATCAGTGGCAGGGCAAACAGACAGGATTCTCCTTGGGGAAATAATCGCTTGCTGTGAGACCTTCAGCTTCTATTCAAGGTGGAAGTCAAAATAATGAAATAAGAATGGAGGCGGTAATCAAGCAAGCAGCTGTCTGCCTGTTGCTGCGGATACACCAGGCCTGCAGAGTGAATTTTTCATAGCCCTTGGGACACAAGACTCAGAGGCTATTTCTGCGTTTCCTCTCAGTGTGTAGCAGTACGAACTAGCACGTGTTGTTGACAACACATACCGGGGCTCTAAGCCATTTTCAAGAATGCACAGTGTAGTCCATCTGGACACTCCAGGAATGACTGACAACATTATGTTCTGTTTGAGTATGTTGCCCTTGAGAACCTCTAAGCGATGGTGTGTATGTTTTCATGAGCCAGGAAAGTTGAGTGCAGCAGTGACCAAGCTGCTTAGAGCACTCTGCTAGGCACGGGGTGTCCACTGGAAGCTGAATTAAAGTTGAAATACAGTATATTCACTATCCTGTCAAATAAAAAAACCTCTGTCTCAGAGTAGTTTACTATCACTGCACATTAAACTGAGCTGAGCTGACCATCTCAGCCAGAAGCGATAACACAAAGGCCCACACAAAACTAAATATCTGTCACAGTGCTTTACTCTCTGCCTTTTTAATGGCTTTCTTCTATGAAAATAAAAAAACTCCATGCTATCTCCTTCTCTCTGGTGGTCTAGAACTAATTTAAAGAGGTCATTGGACCCTAAAAGAAATAGTTTCAGCCAAAATTTGATAATCGGTTACTCTTTAAATTTTTTTTGCAAATAAGCCAGAAAATTCACTTCTTCACAGCTTCTAAAATGTGAATATTTGCCCTTTTATGATAATAAATTTAATATCTTTGGATTTTGAACTGTTGGTTGGACAAAACAAGCAATCTGAAAACGACCCCTTAGGCTCCGAAAAAATATAACGTCAATCAATTATTAGAAAAAGTAATGGACAGATTAATCAATAATGAAAAACAATTGTTGCAGCCCTTGTTGTTATGCTGATTTGTTATAGCAAAAAGACAAGAACATGCATTTGGCTATTTCATATGAGTGTTTTGTGTGTTTTCTTAATTGGATAAACCTTACACAAAAGTTGATGTTTCATGATCACCATCAATGAATGGGCCTGAATACCTGATTTAATCAAGATGTATCAAGAAAATCAAAATGTATGTCTTTAGAAATGTAAGCGTATAACTACTTCACACCAGAGACTGTTGCATCACCAGAGTATGCAGCTCTCCCTTTAAGTGGCAACATGTTAAAATCTAGTCCTGTCTGCAGCATCCTCTTGAGGTGAGCATTGTTTTCAACCATCCTTTTACTCTCCTGCCCTTTCCTACCGAGCCTTCATCAGCACCCTCCACCTGACAGCATGATTGTACAATCTGTTGCCCACCCCCTCCTCGCACAGTCAGAGCTCTATTAAATTGAAAGCCAATGCAAACTGCCTGGGCTAGCCGTCCTCATTAAGAGGACACCGAGCAGCGGACTGGCAGAGAATCCCAGACACGTTGGAAGCCTAATGAATTGGTACACGCCCCCACACTGTGAAAGTGGTACGCTCGCGATGGATAACAGAGCACTAACATGTCTTGCACTGGAAATGAAGGGTTCAAAACTGATGATGAAAACACCTGTGGCATCATCATCACTTTGTGTTATACGTTGTCTACAGGAACAAAAACGCACACAAGATGAGGCATGCACAAACACCACTCCTGCTTAGCTTCCTCCTTTGTCTTCACTGTTGAGAATCGACCCCCAGAAGTGTATGGCAGGTGAGAGTCATACTCTGACACATGTGGCCCTCAATGGGGTGAAGGTACTGATCCGTGTCACCTGGTCGCTTGTCTTCACGCAGAACATATCATGCAATTCAATCTACATTTCAGTTGAAACTGGGGTGCAGGGGCTGACTGAGCCAGATGCACTTATCTGAAACACATGAGCAAGGGCTGAATCTAATAAGCACTCTCCAGAACAGTGCATCCAGCCTCTCTGCTCTACATGACGGCTCAGCTCCCCTCTGCTTGGGCAATTTCTGAAAAAGGCCAGATTGAAAATGAACACACAAAATTATTACTCAACCACAAAGAATGCCACAACTCTCGTTTTTGTTGCTGGAGCTGCATTTGTTCAAAAGTGAAAAGGCTTTTATTTTGTTTTTTGGATCAAGTTTTGAAAACCTAAACAGTTCTTTTTCCACAAGAGTTTTGATTCTTGTTGGGACTCCACACCCTGACGTATTTCTCCTTGATGGCCAGTCTGAGACATGGAGTGGGAAGAAGAACACAACGATTATAGCCCATTTTAATTAACTCCCTCTGGGGGGAAAGCTACTAATTTATTTTCTAACCTGTCCAAGACAGTCAATCCATTTGGAACCGCTGTGCGCCACATTCATTTATAGTGATCGAGCTAAAGCTAACTTGCTAAGCTGAGAGGGCTCAAGGGACAACTGGTGAGACACTGATGAAATGGTTATCACACAGTTTAATTAGATAATAGTAAATCTATGTCTCGAGCCACTGGAGAAAGGTAAGATTGCTAGTAGGTAAAAATGCCAATTATGTTCAAACTAGATGACACTGATAAAGATTTTATTGAAGTTAATAGTACTGTCTGAAAACGTAAGTTGTTTTAGCAGCTGTCTGAACAATATACCTTACAATATGTACCTGCACCTATGATGATGTAACTGTCGACTTGGTTTGGATTTTGTGGTGGAAACATATAGTCAGAAAGAGATTTGGAGTGACAAAAAGTCTAAGAAACGTAATTAGACATTCATTTGAAATGTGAAGTAGGCTTTACTGCTGTGTACTTGGGTCTGAATCCTCCAGATTTCATATGTTGCCATCATACACCCTTTCATTTTTTTCACGATGAGACTACTCCCTATCATTATTTTATATAATGTTTCCCCCTTCTCTTAATTAAAAGAAAATCCTATCTTACATCAGGTTTCACAGACAATGCCTGGTCAAAATAACAGTCCCAGAGGAGTACTGAACAATTATGAACCCACCCTCTGATTTTTGTTCCAACAAGAGGCACCCAGCTGTGAATATAAAATATGTTGAAGGTGCTACAGTACTGTAACAGGGCACATCCCAAGACTTCACCCACCTCCATAAAAAGCACACAGCGCAGCACATATCTGCTCTCTCCTTTGGGTGCCTACAGGAGCTGTAATTTGTCTCAAGAACACTGAAGGCACATACCCTTGGCTTTGTTTGTTTTGTTTTTATGGTTCACATTGGCACATCTAACCTGGGCTGTATGCTTCTTACTATAAATTAATAGTAACACTATGTTGATTTGGACAGTTGACATACTGCACTGTTAGTCTTGGTTTGGTTTATAGTGTATGTTTACTATCAAACAAATTACTCGAAGTAGTACACTATTTTACTTACTGTACCTAATGATGTATAATGTCCCATACAGTGACCAGAGATCACAGAGGTCTGCTTTCCACAATTCTAAGTGTATTTTATATTTATAGCAGATAGAATTTCTAGATGACAGTATAAGACACATATCAGGTAATCACAATATACACAATTTGCTTTTGACAGGGGGGTGGTGTTGTATGTCATCCCCCTTGCTCTTTCCTCAGGGTTCTCGCCTGTCGGTCTCTACTGTCTTTCGCTACTGTGAACCATAAATGAAAAGCATTTACCTTTCCTGTTTCTGGAAATTTCGGGTCAGAGAAGGATGTTTGTGCCAGGAAGGTTGGAGGTTCAAATACCTGACGTGGTTAACTCTGCCAAAACACACCAATACATAAATGGAGCTGTTGAGTGGCCAAGAGAACTCGCTTTGTGTAATGTAGCATAGCATTGGACAAAGAAAACCTCACTTTTACTCCACATTTAGCAGGATTAGTGCCAAGCCAGGATTGCAGTGTAGCTAACACAGAGCTTATTTTAACATCAGTTATAACCTCCTCAACTCACACAGGTAAACCAACAGCTATTTTTTATTTCCATCCAGACTATAACAGTCATGGTCTGTAAGAAATAAAACACTAATATCACAGAGATACTGTGTATATGTGTATCATAATATGTGATGGGTACTGCACACGTTTTTTTAGGTTGTAGTGATGTTATTATGGTCTAGCCTAGTCCTATATTTCCTCTCATATTGTATCACTATTTCCATGAGAATCTGTTCATTTTGTGCTGACATTTAGGGACATAGTTCTCTTAACATTTATCTCAGAGATACAGCTGTTATTTAATAATTAAACATACATCAATCTTGACACTTTGGTCAGTAGCTATCGTTTCAATTGTGTGCTTCTTCAACACATTTAAAATGCCCTTTATGCTGTAAGCCAACCTCAACTACAAAAAAGGTTGTGTTGAAACAAATTCTTAATAATTTTGAATGTGGCTTGTGTATCTCAGCTCTTAATAAGTTATTAAAATTGATCTGTCATATTCAGTTAGATTATCAACTTGCACTATTTTTAACACTTTCATGTGGACATTAAAAGATTCATATTAGCATTAGAATATTAGTGCAATATTATTATTTAATTAATATTATTATTACAATATTGTTAAGTTTTGTTTAATCCCCTAACCGTTTTGTAAGCCAGTCACAGAAAACAGTAAGAAGAATTGTCGACATATATCTTCACAAGAAGAATAAACTTTAAAATTAAAAATCACCCCCAGATCAAGAACACTTAATGTTCACTAAACCCCACCCTCAAGAGTGGTTATTATAATATTAGGGGCTTCATCTTCCAGTCAAGCCAACAATCAGAGGTATAAAACAACTTACCATTTCCAGAGATGTGATTATCCAAATCGCCGTGTCCGTCGTTGAGAGCCGCGTTAAGTTGAATGTAAAGTCCCGCGTAATGTAAAATCCCTATTATAACTCCAAAGGCTCCCATTGCTTCAGCCGGTATTTCAAGCAGTTGTATGAAATTGTCACATTAGGTGGAGAGCATCGATACAATATCCCCACCGGCGCTGGGCAGCCCTCACAGACATAAAGCTGGAGCTGGAGGTGAGAGACGTTGCTGCTCCACCAGACTCTGCGGGAGGAGATGATGCGGCCGGCGGAGGGAGAAGCAGCGTGGAGACAGGTGCAGCGGCTCAGACCGAGAGTCAATTAGGCGGAGGGTTCTCACAGAGAAGTTAGTGTCGCTGGAAATTTAATTTCCGCACCATCTTGGAATCATGTTATCTCACTTCAGTATCTCCTTGATGAAGTATAAGTTAAAGCTCTCAGGAGACACTATCTTAATTTTTCTGATGGGTTTATATATACAAGGAGGTTAAACACTTGTTGTCTGTTACAGTTATTTATTTTCACATCTTTAGGTTGTGTAAACAGACAGGCATATTTTATGTAAAGATCACTTATGGAGTATGTATTAGCCCATTGCTGACATAAGGTATTACTATGTAGGCTACAATACATTTAGATCCATTACTGGGTGATGATGGTGATGATTGCTGGATTCTACAGGTTTATTGTGCATTGTTGTATTAGAGCTTGTGAGGTTTTCATATTTAAGTACAGATTTTTTTTACAGATGTATTACGTACTTTTATTTTATGTTCAAGTCTCTGTATATTGTGTTTCACCAGGCTGCATGAGAAACTTCCCCTTGGGGACAATACAATTAAAGTAAAAACAAATAGACCTGTTAGGAAAAGCACTTATTAATTTTCTTGCAGAGTTAGATGAGATGATTGATGCCACTCATACCTGTATGTTAAGCTGGAGTCATTATTTAGCTTATACAGACTGGAAACAAAGGAAACAGCTAGCCTGGCTCTGTTAATTAGGTAATGAAATCAAACTACCAATAACTCTAAAGCTCACTTATTAACATGTTATATCTAGGTTGTTAATCTGTACTAAAACCGAAGAGTAAAAATATTAAGTTGTGGTTTCATGAGGGGTCAAGTGTCTGAATGTTTTTTGGCCAGGAGTAGTTGCAGAACTCCAGGAAGCCACTGCTCTTAACTAAGAGACAGTCTGGCACATAACTCACCATAAACCACTTGTCAATTTTACACTTTTGGTACAAATAGGTGTTAATTAGTGAGCTTTAGAGGTGCTGGTGGGCATATTTTGTTAGTACCAGCAGCTGTTTGCCCCCTGCTGGTACCAGCTATTACCGTACGATCATGAGAGTGGTATCAATCTTTTTCACCCAACTCTCTGCAAGAAACTAAATGAGCGTTTTTCCGCTAACCCCAAACAATTCCTTAAATTAGGTAAATTACAGTAAAGCCCAAAATAAGAAAATCAAAAGATTCACAAACTAATTCACAAACAGTTGCTGAATGAGAGAAAATCTACAACGTCACAGCTAATAAACTACTGTCTCCCACCATAATTAAGTGACAGGATTGTTAACCTTGATGTGACTGTTATGACTCTCCTTAGACCCTTTTCATGGCAGACATTAGTGATATTCCATTAAGGTGAGCCAGCTCCACGGCTTTGGTATTGTGCATGCTCACTTACTAACATGGCTTTCTGGGACACTTAATGGAATGGAGCCATTGCTAATGTAATTATTTACACATGTGCTTTTCCTGCTTTAATAAGTCAAAATATCCACCAGGAAAAGGTTCTATTGACATGCATGGTTAGCAACCCGTAATGGTGATAGAGATGGGAATGAATCTTTGCCTTTTAATGGTTGCTGGTGTGAAGGTTTACAGTATTTGTGGTGAAGTTGGATATAGCATAGAATTCAAAAAGTGTGCTACTCAGACCAGGGAGTGATGCCACAGTCATCAAAATCCAAATAAAAATAAAATAAATAAATGGAAAAAAAGTTTCACCTTCACATGATACAGAGGTGAGTAGACATGGAACTGTCCAGGGCTCCAGTGTTCTCTCTTTCCCAGTCAGACAGCCAGAAAATTGACTTGAAGGACAATGGTCTTGCATGGAAACAAGGAGAATATTCTCTGTTTGGTAGTCTGTAATTAAACATAAATTTTGCACAGCTGCACAGTGGCACAAATTGCATCTCCATACCAACTATGCACCATGGATCAAATCATGACATTTCACTGTCGTACTTATAAACATGATTTTGTTTAATATGTTCACGTTTTAAACAAAAGACAAGTCTGCTGTTTTCTATTTGGTGACAAACAATGTAAAATACATAGCAAGAAAATGATGACATGGTATTCTATATCCCTGGGTTTTATCAAGACAGGTATAATCCTCCCACATTTGCTATGGTGTCTGCATATGCATTTGTTTTTGCTTTAGTGTGTAATTAATTATTATCAAAGGGAAGACAGCCATTTATCCTGCTGACTTTGATCCATCTGTGCAAGAGCCTGACATGTGGTGCTCACAGCATGCAGCTTAGATTATCTGGGGGTTGGGGGAGATAACATTTTTTTTAATTAAAGTTTAAACACATTTAAACTTTTATTTTGATCACCCAGGTTTATATGAGTTGTATTAGAGTCATGTGGGGCCATAAAATCAATTTGTTTGCTCTGACTTTAATGAGGTATTTAATTCCAAGGCTACCTGCTGTCGTCTGTCGGTGAAAATGATTTGTTTTGTGTTTAGACAGTTGGGACATCCACAGCTAAAATCCTGCTCATTCCACATGTGAGCATGAACAGACAGAATAGATACATTTGAAGAGCTCCGAAATCAATTCACAGTTACAAAAGAAAACCAGTTAACCTTAGAGGTCTTTGAGAAACCCTACAATTTTCACTGTGTGCCTGGTCCAAAAGGGGCTGTTTATTTTACTTCATGGCTGGTGCTGCTGTCTGCTCCCTGTGTCAACCAGGCTCTCAAGCCCAGAGAACTGAGGCTGAAATGAGAGCTGATGTATGCAGACGTGAGCCTCTAAGACGGACACAACACCTGCCTGGTAGCTCTGAGTTCAGCACCTCCCCAGCACTAACTGCCTCAGACAGCCAGTAGCCAGAGATGAGGTATATGTGTGTGTGTGTGTGTGTGTGTGTGTGTGTGCATGCGTGCGCGCGCGCGTGTGTGTGTGTGTGTGTGTGATGGGGGTTATACAGCACAGGGCCTGTTAAAATATAAAATGAAAGGAGCAAACTGGTAGTGTAACTCAACCAGTGAGTGGATTTCAAAGCCGACAGCTTCCACAGAAGCTTCATGACATCCATTATTTATTGAGTTCTCTTTGACACATCCACCCGCTTCCTCTACCTGCTGCTCTTAGATAGCAGAACAGAGTACACTCCTCTTTCTGAGCAAATTGATGCAATCAGCAGAGAATGTAGCGCACAATCGTTTCTCCCAACATCACAATAAATTAAATATTATTGTACAATTAATTCGATTTCAAAGTTATTTTTCTTTATAATTTATTACAATGTGGGTTTGTGGATTATGTCCAGGTATGGTAACTGTAACTGTAACCTGGAGGCACTTGGCAGAAAATCTTATGGGGTGCCAATGATTTCCATTGTCATTACATTCCCCACAGCCATATGAATAAAATAATACATATATAATATAGAGCTAGTGATACAAATTCTTGCAGTATATGAAGAGAAGTTGCAGCATTTTTCATATAAATCCCTAAAATTCTTTAATTTATAAAATATTTGGTTCTAGACCTCTAAATCACAGCCTAGTATCATATTGTTTTTTGCGATGTAGGCATTGTGTCCAATAACGGTTTCAATTAAATCTCACAAGCTACCTAGTTACATTCATGAAAAATAACAGCAGAAAAAAGGTGACACATGTAAATGATGTTGACACATCTGTAGTTGTCATAAGTCTATGTACAGAAATAACAAGTGCTAATGCTGCATATTTTATTGAAAAATGTGAAAAACATTAAGTTGCTGCTTCAGAAGCTTCTTTGTCATATGAAATTATGTTGGTGGGGTGGATACAAAGCTCACTACTGATTGGTTAAACAAAATAACCACACATCCCAACAAGAAATCGGCTAAAATGAACACGCCAGGCTGTATGAATGAAGTGAAAGAAAATAGCAATTCAGTCCAATTTTCTGGCAAGTATAAAAAACAGCACCAGTTTTGGGCGTGATTATCGGTGTCATGTCTTCATTCCTATTACTCCTCTTTTTTGTCTATATTTTCCTCTACTGAAAGAATAACCTCTTCATTTTGGATGTTAGAATCATGGTACATGTTCCTCTTAGTTCTGCCTTGCCAGTTCACCTTTGTCCATTAAAGTTAGTTCCCTGAACTGTGATACATCTATTGCTGTTTTAAAATGGTTGAGAAATGGCAATATGTGTGGCAAATGGCCTCTCCACTCCTTTTTTCAATGTTATGTTTACCACATCAAATAACAATATATCTTTTGGCTCATGAGTGCACAGAGATCTCAGGTTGTTCAGCACTTCATGAATATTAAACCAAGCTCCAAGCTTTGGCAACCATATAACCACATATTTTATGCACAAGGTGAGGGCTTAAAATATGTGTACAGTCACCCACATGCTCAATCATTTCAGTTTTTTCAGGCAGTTTTGGATCCTTTACACAATCTTTAGGGATTTAACTCCAAAAGCATGTAAGTCCTAAGGCGTCTCCTCTTCTCTCCCTCTCTTTGCAATGGCAAAGTTTTTAAGCATGTAGATGGCGCAGTTATCACCTCCAAAAGCAAGGGTATTTTGTGAGTCAAATGTTGTAAAATGTTGCCATACCCTGGTGACTACGTGCTGGGCATACACTCTGAGAAAGGTGTCGTTCTTGGGGGTCAAGTCAAAGAGAAAGCTGACTTGAGCAGACTGAGGCTATACCTTCCTCATTAGGCCAAGCCTCAGTAATCACGGTGCATTGTAAGTACGTCAAGAGCAGGGAAAAAAGATTTGCTTTTATTTTCATGACATTTAAATAAAGCATCCTTGTAATAATCCCTCTCCTGATGCAGCACTTTGTATGCAACAATAAGTGCCGTGGCTTTAAAACTGCAGGATGTTCAGCAGTGAAAAACATTTATACGATGATATGAAAATGAAATGCAACACAGAACTTGGCGTGTGGTTGAAAAATTATCTCTCATTTACAGCTGCGGAACCACCCGACTGGAAATTGTCAAACCCATCTTACTCAGCACCAACTGATGCAATGTCATTTGCCTGCACAAGAGCCTTCATGAACATTACACCATGACACTTGTTCTCAACAGGAGGAAAGTATTTTCACACTCCACAGAATTCATCACTTTCCAGTCAGGCAGATCGTTGGCCCTCCTCTGTCCTCTGTCTCTACCTGTCATCTGGCTGACCGTTCAGGAAAAAATTATTTGATGGCAAAAACCCTGCCACCATTTCCT
This sequence comes from Nannoperca australis, assembly GCA_036023655.1. Lineage (NCBI taxonomy): Eukaryota > Metazoa > Chordata > Actinopteri > Centrarchiformes > Percichthyidae > Nannoperca > Nannoperca australis. The sequence goes on along the minus strand of JAVQJD010008675.1, from coordinate 3,944 downwards.
GGTTCACTGAAAATTGCTCTGCGCTCCAGTAAATCTTTCCTGTTCATTTCTGGTACAATTTGAACAGGCTGCCGCTGAGAACCAAAGATGTCAACCAGCATCCCGGCAGTAGCAGGTGCGGCACATTAACCACCTTTTCTGTTTACCGCGTTCTTCCTGAGACTAATGTGGCTTGACAGAAACATGCAATGAATAAAGACAGATCAGGGTGTGTTGGCGATAAGTGTATTGTGCACCACATGTAGCAATGCTGCTAAATTTTAGGGGACATTTTTTAATTATAATACTATTTTTATTAAATAATTCTGTTGCATTACAGAAGGTGTGGAGCAATAGAATGAGTTGTGATCAGTTTTTATTAAAACACTGTTGAATGACATTACATTACATACGTTAGAAAAATAAAGATAATGTAAAGTTTCCTTCTACTTAAAAATTGCTCTTTGTAGGTAAATGTCTCAGCAGTCACTAGCTTTGTGATCACTTACTATAAATGCCACCTCTGTGGACTCACAGTGCCGTCTAATCTATGGGGAACTGGGCAAGCAAGATCCATTCTGGCTATTAAACAGTGCAGTGTTAATATGCCCTCATTAGAGCAAGCTTTTTGCACAGGGGGTGATGCAATCTTCTGCGCTCTCACCATCAGCAGCCCCTGGCATTTCAACACAGTGGGCGTAGATTGCAGTCAACTGTTTTATAATCTTCTACCAATTCTCATCAGTACTGCAGGCACTGGTTTTCCCGAATCTGATTCAGCGTCCTACTGGCAGGCTAAGTGACCAGCCTTTTGATCAGCCAAGTGAAAGCAACATGACTAGACATGCATTATCATGTGTGGAGCATGTAAAGGTACTCAGCATTATCTTAGAACCTTTATTAACTTATCATCTTGTTTGAAACCATTGCATCTTCAATTAACTCTGAACAAACCTAAACATGCTTCTATCCAATGTAACTAAAAAGAGCACTCTCATAACTGCTGAAAAAATTGTAGGCTACAAGAAATAACATAGCAAGTTCTTTATAGGGTTGTCTTTGGAGAGAAAACCTAATAAAGCAAGTCGTCTGGTAATTTCTCATGAGAAATGATTTGTTTTGGCTAAAGTGGGCTGCTAGTTATAGAGTTGTCTGTCTTTGTACATATTTGAGTGTGCTCCTATTTGAAACAACTCAGGGAGCTTTGTTGTCACTTGTACTTATTATGTCCTTTTAGATTTCAAGAAAAATCAAACAATAGATTTCTAAAACTTAACATGTACTTGAAAATTTCCCTGGAGGCTGATGTTTCTTGTCCCACTCAGCTAGCAACTATAAAGCAAAACCTTCTGCAGCAGCACACTGAAATGTGAGATGCTTTATAACATTTGACCACAGTGACATATTGAACTGCCTGCCTACCTCCATGCATTTGCTGTATACAGAGTTCATTACAGCCCACTCCACATCCCACAGTCATAAGGCTTAAATCATGTGAATGTATGCTCCTGCACATCACCCACATTCAATCTCCCTCCTTCCATCCATCCCCAACAGACCTCACTCTCAGTATACTGGGAGAAATCTATCCAAGTACTGTGGCAACACCTTTTGTTGCCACAACACATTATTAAGGTGAGTTCATTCAGTCTCCAGTTTCATGACCCCATCCTGCTCCAGAAAAGAAACAAAAAGGTGTTGTGTGTAATATAAAGCACACACAAAAAAAGACAGAGCTCCATCTGTACATGGCCAGCAACAATTATTTAGAGTATTAAATACTATTATACTATTAGAAAGTAGTATTTCCAGAGTGTGTAGGATCCTGCAGTATATTTGTTCACTGATGAGACTCATCCTGTGTTCATCACCATTCCCAAAGAGAGAGCACATGATTCAGGGCACATTATGCAGAGTCAATCACTTTTGCATTTGCTTGTGTGTGCAGCTACTTAATTCCATCACTATACCCTGTTGTCATGACAACACTATTATACATCGCCATTGCCTTCAAAGGGAAATGAGAGGTTTAACATTAAGCATTCACAGTTGCTGAAATGCATCGGGTAGATTGACAGCGTGTGAGGATCATATCAGTGTGTTTAATAGCTTGTATTGTCTGACTTACATAAAATCTTGTATTTTCTGCAGCAGCATTGGTATGATGTGTATGTAGTGTATCACTACAGCATACTTGTGATAAAAAAAAAAATCCCAATCAGTGCCTAGGGAAGAGAAGAGGGGTTTTTGTAATGGTCATCCAAATCCCCACCCATCCACTTACACTCACACCTTTATACAACAACACACTGCAGAGGATAAGCTTCAGTTCCAGTGGACATGGCTCAGCGTCAGTCTTCTGAACAGATGGGTTTTTATTACAGTTTCATATGCAGCAGCGCCAAGCTCACCGAATAAACTGGCATGTGCTCCAAACCTCCCCTCTGGCAAATTCATGTGTCTTATGAACAACAAGGGCTCTGGTGTAGTGTGCCACGCTGTAAAAAATCTGCTTAACAGCAGGGCAGAGAAGCGATCGGTGTGGTTCCAACTTTATAGTGATAAGAAAAATGCAGAACAGGCACGGCGGTTGTTGACAGCCAAGCTGTTTTGTTCCATATCTGAAAGTTGATGGTTTTGTATTTTCTCCCAGAAATGTAAGTGTCTGAGCTGCTTAGTTGACAACGGTACTCATTTTGGGAATTTCATGACCAGAAAGAGTTTTTTAATAAGGTGTGTGCCATCTTGTAGACCTGGAATTGTACATAATACTCATGGTAAAGCATAATAAGTATTCCTTATTTTGATATAATATATGATACATTTGGAGACAGTGATATCATACATTCACAGCTGTCATAGATGTTATCTGTATCTAAACATCGATCATAAGCAATTATTATGGTCATGGGTAGAGAGATACTTCAACAGAGAAAGAAAAGATTAGTTCATAGAGCTCGCTGTCCCTCCCACTCAGTATGCATCTGTTACCATTACCTTCACCTTTTCTTTAATCGGATACCCAAAACAGACACAGACAAACGCATCTCTTCTTTACCAATTGCCCTTTAGTTATTTCTTTATTAGCCAAGCTAATATTAGCTAGCAGTTTAATATACTGGTCAAAAGTGCTGTCACTGACATACAATTTAATGTTTTTAGATAACTCATTTTACAACGGCCATCTAATAAAAGGGGTCGTGAATACACATTTGATGGCTGTATAGATGATATGTTGCTATTTTGTTTTAACACAACTCTGTTTGGCTGCTTAGCTAACATGTAACATGTTTGTATTTTCAAACCACAGCTTATGTTCCCACTACAAGAGAGAAGCCTTTTAGGGTGAGGACAAAGTATAGTCTTTGGCAAATGTAACACTATCTTGGTTTGCTGGAGAATCAACTTCCCACTTAAATACAAGAGCATAAACCAATAACTCGGATGGCATCTAGAACTGGTTTGTGCTAGATGTGAAAAGGGTTTTTTCCTTTTTATTTTTTGTTAGCTTATGATTGACTTCTTGGAAGTAACGCGCAGTTACTAAGCTAGTTAGCTGGGCATGTTACTCCTTACACTTTTGCCCTAAAGACAAACAAAAACAAAACAAAAAACCCACCAAAGTATTTAAATGGACAGTATCTTACACATTTCTTACTGTTACACACTGTCTAGTTACAATTGCTAAACTATGATTGGACAATTAATGGACAATTGTTTTGGTGAGAGGTTTAGTGAACCATCATTTTTTACTTGGGATCATATTGTGCAAGTAACAGCTGGGCAGCAGCAGGCATGTAAATAAGAGAAAATGTTTCAGTTGGACAGCATTGAGGACATTTTGTACACTTTATTAAAACAACAACCCAGTTCCTTTTTAACATAACAATTTCAATCATGTTCAGTGGTAGATGAAAAAAAGATACTTTAGATTTTGGAATAACATGCTGAAATAACACCACACA
>JAVQJD010008673.1:0-10864 GCA_036023655.1 Nannoperca australis | reverse complement strand
ATGTTTCCTCAGGTTTGACATCGAGCATTTTGATGTTGACAGCATTTTCACCTGGTAAACAAACTTTACACTGAACAGTAATGTTAGAGCCTGTTTCTGTTTTCATGAGGAAAGTATTTTTGAATCAACAAATGAATAGAATGAATAATCCTTTTACCGAAAGAATATAGTTGGATGTAACGTCTTTGTAATCACCAACATTTTGATTAGTAACTAATTTAATTACGTAACGCCGTTACATGTAACTAGTTACTTCCCAACACTGGTCATAACATGTTTCATTTTTCTAAAAAAAGATATTGTGAAATCATTCCTGAAGTGAGTTGAATTCTGGTCCTGCTATCATATTACCTATAAGGCAACAAATTAAGGGTAACTGTAAATTTTGCTTTTCAGACTACACTGGAGGTCTTCCTGGAGATGGAGCACATGGACCTCATCAGCGACACTCATCTAGACTTACTGGAGAACATATTTCTGCAAGTCTGTCCTATGTTGAAAGAAAAAATCCACCAGTTTAAAGCACAGCAGGGTAAGCTACAGAAGAGTCTCCTCGCAAATGTTAATTGTAACAACAAATGTAGGAATGAGGACAGAAAAGCTGCGAGAGAGCAGGACCTCCAAGCAGTCTGGTATGGCGACATTGCGTTGGCTGACTGCCGTTACCATAGCCACTGCATACCTAACGCCAACTCTTACCTGTTCTTACCTGGCTCCACTTTTTGGCTCCTTGACTAACATCTTCCTGACCTGTCCTTCCTGCTGCCCTTTTCCATGCCTTTTTGAACCTATCCTATACCAAATACCCTTACCCCCACCTCCATACCTAACCCAAACTACACCCCTTAACCCTTTGCCTGTCCCTAACCTTACCCAAATCTCTTGCCTACAACCGTAACTCACAAGTATATTAGAAAAACTGAACAGAAAAAGCAAAGCAGGGTTGCCCAGATCACATCCAGGTGGTGAACACCACATGAAAATATTCTGATGATAAGAGGCTATAATCATTGTTTTATTCCCCCATCCCGAACGCCTCCCTGGAATTTTATTAAATATTAAATGTTTTATTTCTTTTAATATGATATTGATTTTTACTTGTACCCTTTCAATACAAACTTCATCTTAACCTTAAACAAAGTCTTAACCCTAACCCTAATTTGGATCATTTACGTTGTGGGGACTTTTGAGGAATTTTGTTCCCGAAATGGACTGGAGTCCCCACAATGTGTGTGTGTGTGTGTGTGTGTGTGTGTGTGTGTGTGTGTGTGTGTGTGTGTGTGTGTGAGAACAGGTTTATGTCCGCACAATATGTCCGTCACACATACACACACATATACACATGTACATATAGACTAATGAGGTGGGGAAACAAAAGCAGGGGCTGAGGAAGAGGTTGAAACAGATAAGATGATAATGCTGTAACAGTCAATTTTTCTGCATGTAATTAAAATGTCCATATTGCTGATTAAGCTGTCTGTTAATCAGATTACTATTAATTGACTTGTGTCATTTTCAACTGCAGTACCTCAAATGGGACCGATATCTCAGGAAACAGGTCGACCAAGGGCTATGACTCACTCGTTTGAACAAAACCAAGTACGTTCTTCAACATTTGAATCCCTGAGTTGCAGTGAAAGATTCCTTCCATGATATTATCGTCTCTGTATTGTCACACACCATATCACTGACACTTTATTGTTTCTGCAATAGCCATTTGCAGCTATGTCTGTTTTTTTTCTTTGTTCTTTATCAGGCGTATCAACCTTCAGATCACGAGCGGACTCGCTTATCTGAATCTGAAATATCAGGTAAATCGAGTCATAATAACATCTGTATTTTTTGTGTATTTACATGTAGAGAACTGGATACCTGCTTGTTTCTCCATACATGTGGTTAAGAGTCAGTTGATTACACTGTGTATACATTTTTGAAAAATGTATAAATATATTATTTATATTATTTCAAGACATTTTAGGATAACTTTGGATAGTGGTTATTGTTTATGTTCATCTTAAATAGTAAATGACCTATTAATAAATTATTATTATTATTATTAAATGAGAACTTTTATGACAGCAATCATTCTGTAAGGGTGTGAATTTCCTTTTCAAATAACCAATATATTAATTGTGAAAGCCCACCAGTTAAGTTGTTTTCCCCCTCATAATTATAATGTAGTGTCTCACAATTATGAAATATAAGTTATTAAACATAAAAACTAAAACTTAGGTGATGTGCATCCATACATAAATTGGATATCGTAATTATTTCATATACTCTCAAATAAAAAGGCTATAAAAGTGCTACATTGATTCATATCTAAATGCATTCTGCACTCACACTGAACACATTTTGTATTTTTAACCATTTTGTTGAGAATTATAATCCTAATTGCCTTTTTCCGTCTTCTCAGAAGAATTCCCACCACTGGCCGAGGTGAGAGTCTGTCATTAAAACACAGTTACGTGATAAATACATTCGGAACATTTCTTTGTGTCTTAAACTGTAATTTCCCTCGTGTCCCACACAGTCAACTGGGAATTCTTCCAACTCCTCTTTGGGTGAGTCTTGTGTTGGTTCGGTTGTTGTACATTTCAAACATCTTTAAGTGCAGTGGAGCGAATGGATTTATTTGGAATCTTCTTGTATCGCTTTCCTAGATTTTCCGAATGTGCTTCGTGGTGGAGATGAATGTGACGCCCTGTCACATGGACTGAGAAGTTTAAGCACTGAAACAAGCTTCAGCGCCTCCTCGGAAGGTCATTCAAAGTATTTTCTGTATTAAGCTAGAGGTGAAATGATATGTCAGACCTTTTAATTATTCAATTATATATTTTTTCTTAATTATTGCCCTTCCACCCTGGGAATTTCTGTCCTATAGCGAGTACAGATGATATGAAAATGCTGCTGTCCCAAAAAAACGAGACCTCCTCAGAAAAGCAGACGTCTCAGACTACAAACACAGACACTGAGGTGTGTGATTTATTATTTCTTAGTTATATAAGTTCATATTCTCCAGTGAGCAGTAATGTGCTGTATGTTTTGACTTGAACATGTAACTTATGACTTATGAAAAAAAGATTACTATATTACAAGTACAAGTCTTTAATCATTTTATCTGGTTTACTCATTTATCTCTGTAGGTTTTGGGAACATATCCCATGACTTCAGGAAACAGAGGTATCTGCTTGATAATTAACAACAACGACTTCACTCATTCCAAACCACATCTTAATGATCGGACGGGGACTATGGTTGATGAAGGTAAGCTATTTTATCATTTCATTAATTTAGTAGTAATAAAAACTAGTGCTTGTTTTCTATCCCTGCTCTGTCCATATGTGGGCATATTGTATTGTACAATGTATTTACATTTATCTGTGCCTTCCAGAGTGTCTGCACAAAGTGTTTAAGTGGCTTGGCTTTGAGGTACGGATACAGAAGGACTGTAAGAGGCAGGAGATGCTGTCTGTGATGCGGGAGATCGGCAGTGAAGACCACAGTCAGATGGACTGCTTTGTATGCTGCGTTCTCAGCCACGGCAAGGAGGAAGGTGTTCATGGTGTGGACGGCAATATCGTCCAGCTTAATGAGCTGATAGAACCCGTCAATGGATTAAATTGCTCCTCTTTGGCAGAAAAACCCAAGCTGTTTTTCATCCAGGCCTGCCAGGGCACCAGAGAGCAGCAGCCTGTCAACATCGTGGCGGATGGCCCTTCACCCGGTTTTGTTTGCAGCGATGCTTTTAAAGTCAAAGAATCCATCCCGTCTGATGCAGATTTCCTGTTTGGAATGGCCACCGTTCCGTCTTTTGCCTCTTTCAGAGATAGGACAACTGGCACATGGTTTATTCAGTCACTGTGCCAAAACCTTGTCAAGATGGTGCCCAGGTTAGTGAAACAACTATCAGATTTTTCAGACGTGGAAAGTAACTATTATCATTTACTTAAGAACTGTATTTAAGTATAATTTTAGTGTAATATTATTTCCATTTAAAATACATCTGTTCTACTCACTTTTGGAGGTCAATATTGAACTTTTTACTTTACTTCATAGATTTTTCAGCCATAGTTAGTAATTACTTCTGAGATTTCACATTCAAAACATGATTATTTTATAAAATATTATGTTTTTTTTAAAGATTGAACCCAATAATTCAATAATATAAACTGATGCACAATAAGGACATTTTCTTTTGATACTTCCAGTACATTTTGTTGATAATACTTTCATACTATAATTAAATTACATTTTGAATGCAGGACTTTTACCTGTAATGGAGTATTGTTTATGTGTGTTTTTGCTACTTTTACTTGATTATGATTTATTGGATTTGAATACTTATTCCACCTCTAATTATAGTGACTGTTGTGATCATTTGAATTGGAGAAAAACTAATAGTGTTTTTTAATAGTTTTTAGATCACTACCTCACAATATCTTATGTTTTCCCGCAGCGGTTGGGACATTGTGTCCATCTTGACAAAAGTGAATGCAGATGTCAGCAAGAAGACTGATCATTATGGCGTAAAAAAGCAGATGCCTCAACCAGCCTTCTCACTCAGGAAAAAAGTGGTCTTTCCGGTGCCCGAAGCCCCTCCTCCCAGCCTGTGATAGACTCACACACCCGATTGTCTTACATTCACTGTTTACAATTTACAATTTTTAACAGTATTTTTTTTTTATTATGCATTTTTAAATTATTTTTAATGTTTAATTTCTACGAGCTAAATGTGCACATTGGTCGATGAGCAAAATTTATGTACTTTTAGATAATTATTAGACAGACCATATTAGCCCAATATTCTTGGCACAACTACTATATATATATATATATATATATATATATACACTTTATATTATATCTTCCAAATGTAATGGTATTATTGTTACCATTGTCATGTAATGTGGCTGTATACATGCAGTTTTCACACATCAGAAATCCATGATATCTTTAAAGCAGTTCAAACACAGCAATTTTTGATCAATCAAACATCTCATTTTTCATGCACAGCCATTGTGAAAATGTCATGTAATTTTAACCTCTATTCATACTGTTTGTTTATGTACATGTATCTGCACCCATCACATTCATAAGTCTATGCACGCTGGGAAACTTGAATAGAACAGAACCAGTGTTAATATTATTTGTAAAAAACCTGTGCTTTTCCTTCCTCAAAATATCTGTTGTGAAATCGACCTATATTTTGGGGTTTTGGACTGTTGATTTTGAACTCTGTGAACTTGTGATGGGCATGCACAAAATGATTTTTTATGTATTTTTTATAAACACACAAGAGCACAAATTAAATCAGAAAACAAGCTTCCTTCCTATTTCCTCACAAGGTAAGGGCTGCAGTATACGCATTAAGGAACACATACACATGCTCATTCATTGACCTGCACATTCGTACATACATACCAGTGATTCTTGAGAGTTTGGCAAAAACGTCCTACAAAGAAAAGTGCTAATTGCATTTGAAATAAACAATATGATCTTATTTAAAATAGTCAGGGCTGATTGTCTAAGGTTATTTTGCACAAATGTAAACATTTTTCATGTGTTTGTTTTTCATTTGATAAATTATATGATTTTGTAATAGAGCAGTACCCCAAAGAGATCATAATTTCAATTTGATTAAAACTGTGAAAAAATCTTTAAAAATGTATATTTATTATGCCAGTTAAAAGAAAAGAGTGAAAAGCCTCTTTAAAACTAAAAGTTGTAAACTTTCAACAATATTTACTCATGTTTTGTGGTTGCACAAAATGTTTCCCAAGTTTTTGTCAACACCGTCAGATATTTATTAAAAAGCAATAAAATCAGGCAACTACAACTCCAGCCATATTCCTGAGGACCTCTTTCCCACCCTTCACATCTGTTAAATGCAACAAGGCAGTCAAGCTCCTGTAAGTTTGCACATTTTTCAATAATTTTGACATATTCATTTATGTTGCTACTGTCAGAACCATGACATGTCAACACCGTCTCTTATTTACAGAATAAATTATTTAAAATGATGACATAAATATATACATTTTAAGTAGAGGTCAAAGACAGCTAGCAACAGAAGGAAAACAAGATGGCTGCTGTATACAACTCATGAATGTCATTTACAAAAGTGTGTTTTTGTCACCACTGTCAGACGTCACCACCGTCAGGTTTTCTGTCTGACTGGTGACACATCGTTTGATGGTGTTGACAAATTTATCCAAATTATTCTCAATGGAGGCTTTAATATAATCAATGACCACAATGAATAGTAATATGGCTTTTATAGTTTCATTAACCTCTTTATTGATCATATAGTCCTTTATTTGTTCCACACCCTGGCCTACAATATTTCCATATATATGTATCCCCTTTGACTAAAAGCATAAATGAATTTAGTTGCACATTTCATAATTCATAAAGACTTCATAAAGAATCTGTTCTTAGATTTAATGCTCTTTTTTGATTCTGCCACTGGCACCAATGTACTTACTTATAGCACTTGTGATTCATCTCTTACAAGTTTGATGAGACATCTTGTTGTTTTAGATCATGGTTTTATGCACTTTCTGTAAAGCTCTTATTTGAAAGTCGCTTTGGATAAAAGCGTCTGCTAAATGTAATGTAAAATGTAATGTAGAGGAGGAGCATATTAATCGCCTACTTCCTGTTGAAGCTCAGTGAATGTTTTTGAAGATTCTCAGGCCCAGAGATTTTTTTTTTTGTTCCTGGTGTTTTCTAATGTCTATACTTAAACATGGCAGTTGTACTGTAGTTCTTATTTTTCAGTTCACTGTTGTTAATTAATATTAACAGTACATTTGTTGTACCAAATTATTAAATAAAGTTGTTAAAACAAGAAAGCGCTGATTCTTAGTTGAAATTGCTTGTTGTAATCAGGCCACTGTCACCACTGTCAGGTCTCAGTTACCACCGTCAGATGGAACTTTTTTTGTTTTAAATGCATATCCTTACAATCTGTTCCACAAAAACAATTGATTTATTAAAGTAGTTGTCTCTTTAAAATTAAAATTGTGATTCTTTATGTCCAAAATAGTTATTTTTTATATTTAATGTTAATGATAAAAGTTGCATAATGTAAAAGGAGGAGCGCATGTGAAATAGTATCAAAAATTACCAAAAGTATATATAATTAACTTAAACAGCATATATGGTAAACTAGGGTGTAAACACAATGATTTTAAAGCTCTACGTCGATATAAGACAAAATATATGAGAATAAATTATATTTTATCGACCTTGACTGTGCTGACAAAACTAAGAAATGACAGAAAAAACACATTATTTATGAAAAAATTACAAAGTCAGGAGGTTGCACTGAAAATGGCTTGATTGCTGAGACCTTTTACTATAAGCAAAAAAAAAATCAAAATTAAAACCTGTTTTATCCAAATTCTCAAGAATCACTGATACATTATGCATCCACCCATTCCATAAAGGGTGTATATTCAGCAGAAATAAAACAGACTTTTTACGCCACTTCAGACCGAATGTATAAATGTTCTGCCTTTGACGCATGTATTCTGGCTGTCCCTTTTTCTGAATAAATGATATCCAACAATGAAAATAACCAGTGTCTTTGAGATTCCATACGAGGAGGGTTCATCCTGCGAAAAGCAAGCAGTTTTTTTGCTACACACTACTGCTGTATTTTAGTAAGTGCTACTAAATACCTTTAACCATTTAAATACGTACTTGAACAATTGACATTGGGGTGAACTAGTACCGAGAAGCCCTGAACTTTTTCAAATATGAGACAAACACTTGCGTAGCATAACCGGTAGGTGGCGGTAAACCGTTTAGCGCCAACATCCGGCTGGTGACCCGGATGTTGATGAGATGTTCAATATTTTCTCCGGACAGGATACAATGAAGAGTTGAAGAGGTTTTTTTAGGTCACTTCATATTCTACATGATAACAACCAGATGCCGAGAAAAATATCTCAAAGGGGTGTTTTTTTTCACTTACCCACAATAAGAGTCCGTAATTAGCCCGCAAACGACAGAAAATTGTAAACATGTCTCAAGAGGGATACCAGTCACCAGCAGTGAAAACCAGCGGCGCCGACACGAGGTTAGTTTGTTTTATTATATTATATAACTGATTTAAGCGTTTAACGTTTGCCAACCATTAATCATAACATGTTGACTACATTTTAACAGGGTCTGGTGACGCTGCAGTGTTTAAATATATTAAGTTGAACTAGATATAATAAAACCAACGCTGTAAAGTTTCTCAAATACATATAAATATTCACAATTAACCTCAACGGGAATTTCAGAGAACTTAAACTGTAAAAATATATTATAATTATCTGGTTTAGAAGTGTACTATTTTGATAGGTCGTTTGGTTATTTTTCGTCAGCTAGCTTAAATGTTGACCTGGTAGATTTAGTAAAACTGGGTCTTAATGCTATTCTGCTTTATCAGCCTAAGATAAATTGATAATATTTCACCCTCGTTAATGATCCTACAGAAGACCTTCTGTTAGCATCAGTGAAAAATGAACTTTTAATTGAATGACAGATAAAAGTGTTTACGCCAGTGAGCTAATTTACCGCTACCACGATTAGCTTAGCCGCCTAACGTGCAGTATTTTAGGTTTGATGGACACACCTCCTTGTCCACTTGTGTCACAACGTTTCGTGCAATCATCGAGTCAAATGTGCAGAATGATTAGCCAAATCTCTTCCATGTGTAGTTTATATTAAATAAAGCAGAATAGCAAATGGCATAACGGTACAGCGGTTAGCTGCGATGTGTCAGCAAGGTACAGGCAGAGAGAGACAGCGAAACATCAAAGAATAAGTATATGTGCTGCTCATCTCCGTCTTTACGCCGCACTTCACTTTATTTAATGTCATCTTTATTGTCTTTGTGGATAACATGAATAGCAAGGCCTCCAAATATTAAGTTATTAAATCTTTCATATTGTAGTAAGCTCAGCCCTCGAGCATCATTGCATGATTTGTTTTCTACTTTCCTGTCAGTCTGTAATATTTACTTGTTTTGATGTTGGAAGAATTTGACAGATTAGATCCACTTTTTAAAAAATGTGTTGTTAATTCGCATCTAACCGTTATTTTTTAATTTTAAAACATTGGCTGAGAGCACCTGGTTGTACTGTGAGTGTGTGCAGGGGGGTTTCTTTACCATCAGCGATACTTTCCTAGTCCCATTGTTCAACCTCATGCAGACCTCAGTTAACAGCTTTCAGCTTTCTATTGTGTGTGTGTGTGTGTGTGTGTGTGTGTGTGTGTGTGTGTGTGTGTGTGTGCGCGCTCAGCAGTTATGTGCAAGTGCAGAGGCATTAGTAGTGTGCGAGGCTCACATTTCGTGTGCACCTTCATTTAAACTGAATTGTGGTTGCACACTTTCTGATTGTAATAATAGCCTGTATATCAGAAACGTGATTATGCTTCACAGACCAAAGAACCAGACACAGCACTGTAAATTGTGGAAAGGCTGAGTCCTTGAGCTTTTGTCAGTTTCACGGCGAGACAACCTTGAGCCCTTGCAAAACACTTGAAAGCATTGAGACTGAAGATGTGCACATGCCTCTACCTCCACTTACACGGAGATGGGCACTTCCAAATCCAGCTAGATGGATTTATTAGATTGAACTACATTGTACATTAGGTCTCTATGTTTTTCTGGTTACTTAGTGTGTATAAGAGCCCTTTCTTGGGTTTTGTGACGGTTTCATTAAGTTGTAGTGTTAGAGTGACATCATGTTAGCAGACAGAAGTTTTTGTAAGTGAGTCTTAAAGGCAACTGAATGAAGCCATCGCCACCTTGGATTTATCATTAAGTATGTTATATACACTATGGCCACAGACCATAACCCTAATAAGCTTAAAAGTCTCCTAAAATAACAGTTTTTGGTTGTTAATAAGTTTATATGATAGTGAGCTGTCAATATCTGCAAAAAAATCATTATTTTGCATCTAAATACTCCACATATTGTGCAGTAATGTTTCCCTGCATTATTTCTGGTCTGTAAACTGTCCTGATTTGCTATATTTGCACACCGCAGCAATCTCCATAGCAACGGCCCAGTAAACGCGGCCCTCCTGGTTAACCGCTTGTGTTCGCTTGTTTCGTCGCACGCAGCTTGAATGCACACGAATCGCAGAGCAGCAACCCGGCGAAGACGCCCATACAGATCCTGCACGAGTATGGCACCAAAAGTGGCAGCCTTCCCGTGTACGTGATGGAGAAGGCCGAAGGAGAGGCTCACCAGCCCAGCTTCGTCTTCAGCGTGCAAATCGGAGACGTCAGCTGCACAGGTGAGTGTCGGTCCCGCCCCCCTCCTGCGACGACGCTGGCCGCCCGTCACTGGATGAAGCCTTCTATTTGAGCCGAAAAAACCACGCGCCGATTAATTCAGAAAGAGCGCACCAGCCAGCGCCCTATTATTTGTCACTTCTGCTTTGTTCACCCGTTGTCTCTTAAATATATCCTCTATATGCCTTGTTTGTTTGTTTTTTAACCAAGGTATCTCACTTGAGGGGTAGGACAGTGCAGGTCCAGAGAAGAGGATGAGAAGCAGTGGCAAAGCTGTCAGTGTTGAGGTGATGAGGAAAAAATCCGGTCTCCACATTTGACGTCTTCAAACATCTTTCAGCCAGATTATTCTCCAGACGTTTCTATATGTTCCTTTCCAGTAGCCTCCAATTTGAACCTCTTTTTACTTTCTGGAATACCAAACACCCTGTGTGGGCTTCCAGAATATGGAGATAATTTTGTTCCATTATCAAACAGTCAAAAAAAGTGGTTTGAGAGAGAAACTTTCCCCACTTTTGCTTTCAAACTCTAAACTTTTGCTTTCAAACTCTAAACTTTTGC
>JAVQJD010008666.1:2500-17402 GCA_036023655.1 Nannoperca australis | reverse complement strand
CAGGAGGACTCTGTGTCTGTCCTGCAGGAGGACTCTGTGTCTGCAGGAGGACTCTGTGTCTGCAGGAGGACTCTGTGTCTGCAGGAGGACTTTGTGTCTGCAGGAGGACTTTGTGTCTGCAGGAGGACTCTGTGTCTGTCCTGCAGGAGGACTTTGTGTCTGTCCTGCTGGAGGACTCTGTGTCTGCAGGAGGACTCTGTGTCTGTCCTGCTGGAGGACTTTGTGTCTGTCCTGCTGGAGGACTTTGTGTCTGCAGGAGGACTCTGTGTCTGCAGGAGGACTTTGTGTCTGCAGGAGGACTCTGTGTCTGCAGGAGGACTTTGTGTCTGTCCTGCTGGAGGACTTTGTGTCTGCAGGAGGACTTTGTGTCTGTCCTGCTGGAGGACTCTGTGTCTGCAGGAGGACTCTGTGTCTGCAGGAGGACTCTGTGTCTGCAGGAGGACTCTGTGTCTGCAGGAGGACTCTGTGTCTGCTGGAGGACGTTTTCTGCTGGACTCAGCGGAGGAAACAGGACTCTTGTCTTGTCTTTCTGATCACGTGTTTTTGTCATGAAGTTAGAATAAAGTTTTAAAGACCAACAAACACAACCAGACCGTCTGTGATGCGTTCAAGATCTTGGGAAAAGTCACCCAGGGACCTCCTGAAAACAGAAACATTTAATATCTGGAATTTAAAACAGGCCGCCAGCTCGGCCTCTCGAAGGCAGAACCTAAAATAACCCCCCCCCCTCGTCTGTGGGACTTCAGCTCTTGGTGTAAATGGGGCGGCTGCGACTCTGCAGTCCCTCCGGAGGACCGGGCCGAGTCCAGAACTGCATTATGTGACTGGAATTGAGGTTGTGAGCTGCGACTGTAAAGTCCGTGTGCGCTGTGAACGCGTCCGTCCGTTCCTCAGCAGACGGGGCTAAAACGGAGTTTGCTGATGTGCAAGTGGGTCACGAGTTGTTGTTACATTGTGCCACGTCTCAGCTCCCAGCAGGAGATGAGGCTGGCGGCGAGTTTGACAGCAGCTCTGCAGCACTTCTGCCCTGTTTCAGGTCGTTTGCACTTATTAACCTGCTCAAAGTGAGCGGAGACAACGTGTTTAAAGTCACCGCCGCACGAACATGCTCCGAACACGGAGGCCGGGACCCCAGTGGGTCTGAAGACGCTTCTGCTCAGACAGACGTTCCTTTTCTCCCAATGCTGCTGTTGTTATTGTGAGATATTAAATAAAGTCACGTTACAGCTGCTTGTGACACATAATCAATGTAAAATCAATAATATGTGACATTATTAACATTGTACATTGTAATGCAACCCACTTCAATAGCCTGTCAGAAATCCTACCTTTGTGAAATTAGAATTAGAAGCATTCTTCTCTTTGGATCAAGTCCAACACGAAGTATTCATGTCTCCATCAACAGACAACTGCAAATATAAGATAATAATAGTGTTTGTTTTATTTTAAAAGCTCATTTGAATTCTCAGAAATGTCGTTTTTATTTAATATTTAAAGAAATATGTTTTATAAATCAACGAATCAGGCCCAAACCTTCAAACAGGCTTTTCAATAAAAGAATAAAAGGTTTGAAAACGAACAGCAGGAAACAATATAGTAAAAATAAAGAACTCCTGCGGGGCAAATATCGCCGGCAGGAAGAAACATCGTTTCAAACCAACATGGAGGCATGAAGGTCACTTTTCTGCAGACCCTGACGGGGAGTTACTAAAGTGACTAAAGCTGTGGGGTTAATGTGCTGAAGGAGAACGTGGCATGAAGACACGCGAGTAAATGTTCTGTCTTTAATTTCAACTCCACGACTTTGAAGTGACGTGGACCGAGGAGCTCGTTCACATCCGAACAGCGTCTCCACAAACGTGCCCCGAGCAAGTGACATCCTTAACTGCTCAAAGCAAAGGCTGGAGAGAAAAACCTCCTGCTCCCCAAAACGCACCATGGACACAAAGCAGATGCACGTGAATGCAACACAGCACGACCGTCCCTGCTCTGGACCTCTGGACCTCTGGACCTCCTTTGAATCTTGAGATGAATTAGACTCAGAATCTACTGAAACACAAGCAGAATTATACGATGCAACTTGGAATATAAGCAGCTGGTTCTTCCATTTCACAGGGAGCCACACTGAAGTTGTGGTTTTGATCTGGTTTCACTTGTGGAAACCGTGGTGCTGCAGGAACCAGCTCACCCTGCCAGCACCCGTCAGAACTGGGTCATTACTAAATATATTACTGCCTCCATCCTCCCCGCAGCGCTGCTAATGCAGAGCAGGAACCACGCCTCCTCGTTCCCACCCGGCATCCTCGTCATGTGACGGGCTATTCATAGCCCTGCAGAGAGGAACAGAGAGGAAGCAGACACAAAGTCCACGTCCAAAAAAACAGGAAGGAGAGGAAGCGCTTTGTTCCAGAAAGCAGCAACAAGAGAGAGGCTTCCCCAGAACTCCACCAGGAGAGTGGAGGAGTCACGAGGAGTCACGAGGAGTCACGAGGAGTCACGAGGACTCACGAAGAGTCACGAGGAGGGAGGGTGGAGTATCACAGGAGACGAGGCAGAGACAACTGCTGAGGTACTGCTGATAGTACTGCGAGTACCAGTACTGCGAGTACCAGTACTGCGAGTACCAGTACTGCTGATAGTACTGCGAGCACCAGTACTGCTGTTTCATGCAGTGCGACCAGGAGGACAAACCCAGAGTTACAGAGAATCTCGATGGGAACAAGTTTGATCTATTCTCTCCTCCTCCAGCCACAGCAGCTGCTGCAGCAACACAAGGTTCCCCACCAACTCCCTGAAAGTCCTGAGACATACATATCTTTGATAGATAAAAGATTTTATTATGGACCACGTGGTGAGACTTCTGGCTCCAGGAGGAACTCTCACAAATGCAATCATAAAGGTTTTGAAATCATATTCGGACATAAGAGCCGCTTTAAGGCAGGACCAGGTCTGGCAGAGAGGCCGGACGCCTTCATGATGTTGGAAAACGGAGCTTTCCCCCAAAGAAAAGTGAAATCAAATGAGTACAAAGCCTGTTATCATGTGGCCCACCTGGATTGTGCAGACCAGGTCCCGGAGCCAGTGGAGAGCCCCCCCCCCCGCTCAGAGCTGCAGGCGGTGATTCACAGGCAGAGTTTTGATAAATATGTGATATTACCGTCAGCCTGGAATGGAAGATGGAAATGGAACAAGATCAATGTGGAACAAAGCGAGTGCTGCGGCGAACAGCGCTGTAATGAGAAATGCTGCTGAGAAAAATTGATCTGCCTTCTTATTCTGAAAATTAGAGCTCTCAATCACCGGCGGAGAGAAACAACAACGCGCTTCGTAACGTCTCAGACGGACGTACAGAAGGATTTCACCGCCGGGGTCAGAGGTCGGGCACAGACCCCTCCTACACCAGACCCCAGACTTTGTGATCATGTTGTCTCTTTGTTGTTGTTTGCATCTCTGTAGTTGTTTTGCTTCTTTTTGTTTTGCGTCTCGTTGTTGTTGTTTTGAGTCTTTGTTGTTTTATGTCTCTTTGTAATCGTTTTGAGTCTGTTTGTTGTTGTTTTGGGTTTGTTGTTGTTTTGTGTCTCTTTGAGGTCATTTGATTGTTAACCAGACAGAGGGGTTCATCAATGAACATGTGTCAACATTTCCATTCATCAAACCAACAATTTCTTAATTAATTAACATTCATTAAATCACTCAACAATCCATGTGGATTTACTGAGATTCTCCTGAGATGAAATTACCTTAAAAAACCACCTGTATGGTCTTTATATCGTCTGCACCTGTAGTTTCATACCTGAGAACAGGACCTGCTCTTTGTCTCCGCCGCCAGAAACTCGACTGTCAGACATCAAACGTTGTGACGGGATGAGACGAGTTCATTTAAACAGGAACAGGAGGACGGACCGACTCACCCTGGAGACATGAAAACCATCATCATTCAGCTGTCAGAGGCACCGAGAGGCCGAGCTGCAGACTGAAGGTCGTGACAGGAAACACACACACACACACACACACACACACACACACACACACACACACACACACACACACACATACACTGGCCTCCTACCCAGTGAGTGTGCTAATGACTTTATTACATTCAGCCTCTCAAACAATAAATGAAGCAATCAATCACAGGGGGAACATCTGTGAAGCACCTTCTTAATCGCACACCGGCCTCATCAGCACTTCAACACGAGGAGGAGGAGGAGGAGGAGGAAGAGGAGGAAGAGGAGGAGGAGGAGGAGGAAGACTATTGGAGGAGAAGAGTAAACCAGAGGACGCAAAGTGTTTGGAGAAGATGCAATAGATGCACAAGTAAAAGTAAAGTACAAGTCCTGCATTCGTAGTAGAAGCAGAGAAGTATTATCAGCAAAATATACTTTACTGAAAGTATCAAAAGTAAAAGTACTTGTTCTGCAGTAAAATGTCTCCTGTGACTGATATATTATTATACGACATTATTATACTGATCAGTGTTAGGGCAGGATATTACTGCTACTCCAGGTGCAGCTAGTTTTATATTCTATAGTTTAACTACAGTTAGCTAGTTTTAACAGCTTTATATACAGTTAGCTAGTTTAACTGCTTTATATACAGTTAGCTAGTTTAACTGCTTTATATACAGTTAGCTAGTTTAACTGCTTTATATAGACTACTGTTAGCTAGTTTTAACCGCTTCATTGACTGTTAGCTAGTTTTAACCGCTTCATATACAGTTAGCTAGTTTTAACTACTTGATATACAGTTAAATGACTTCGGAGCCTGCACTCATCTCTTCTTTCGCTGCTGTTATTTTGGCATTTTCCTGTCACATCTTGACCTTTTGCCCTGCTGTCTCACATCCGGCCAGCAGGGCCTGATAATAACTCTGCCCTTCTGTTTGCATGTGTTTCATTTTGTTCCGTCTGGTCATACAAGAGATGAGGAGGAGGAGGAGGAGGAAGGCTGATGATCTGAACGCCTGCTGCTGCTGCTGCATGTCTGTTTTTGTTCAGGCTGCTTTGTGCTTCGCTCTGCACACAAAAAGGAAAATCTCCTCTATCTCATGCAGTTGAGCACAAATGGATGAGCTCGAGCTATTTTCCACTTGGGAATCTCTATATTGCACGTCTCTTTCACTCTCTTCCTGCCCACATCCCTTCTTCTATCGAGAGGAATTAGAGGTTATTTTTGCTCGGGGGCAACTGCCTCGTCGAGGCGACCACAAAGCCAGCGTCTGAGGAGTTTCCACTGTTTCATAAGACGTGTTACACTCGCCCTACTTCTCAGGGTAAAATACAAGCTGAGATTATCGAAGCCTAAACTGTGTTCAGACCCTGTCAGAGGGCCTTATCTCTGGTGGAAATGGATCCAGAGCTTCCTCACAGTCCCACAATCATGCTACTGTGCAGCTTTGACGTTGGATAAAGATCAATGGTGCTTCACTGGCTGATCTTGCTAATTACCACTAAACACAAAGTATTTTCTTTGACAAAGAGCTTATAAAATATATCGGTTTGTTATAAATGAAACTACTTAACAGTTTATACATTTACAGCTGGTATGATTCATTATTTTAATAATTTAAATGTATTTTCTGCTGCCCTCAGTTCATATGGGAGAAGTTTGCCCTCGGGACGATCTGCCAGGTAAGACTGCCCTGAGGGCACACTTCTCCTGCGGGTAGGTCAGGTGTAGGTGAATGGAAATCCCCACTTGTGCTGCACAGATTTACATGTGGGTTGTTTTGGTTCATGCCAGTTAGTAAATGTTCAGTGTGAATGTGTTTTCGGTGTAAATTCAGTCTTCAGGGTCTGTTTCCGTGTGAGTGAGTGGCAGCCAGCAGTGTGTAGAGCTGCTATTTCAGTCGCCGCTACAGAACCTGGCGAGGTGAAAGCACAAACAGCTCTGGCGTAAATGACTCCCGCTATATTTTCATCCGTTTTCTTGATGAGGCATTCACTCACTTTATTGAAGGGTGAAACACTCAGCAAAAACATTTAGACTACAGAAATGATCTAGCCCATAATATCACACAATCAGGAGGGAAAGAACTGCAGCCATAACTGTTCCCTAACTGGCACCAACAGGATTTACTGATGAAATGACAGCAGGATGATATTACAAGCTGATTTTGACATGAAGTTAACGGTTTGTGTAGCAACAGAAACGCCGTTTTCTGCTGGTCTGGGATTCAAACTAGCAGCTTTCTCTTCCAACCAACCTGCCTGAATATTACACTAATGTGTGGTTGTTTAACATGTCGTTCATGTTGCTCTAACAGCCTCCACCCATCTGCTTTCATACTTTCCACCAGCTTTTGGAAGCTGGCTGGAGAGATTCAGACCACAACACTGAACACTGGCTCCACTGTTGAGGCTCACACTCAGTTTAAGACTCGGCCTCGACAGATGCTCCTCTCCGGTTGCTGCACGTCTTTCACCACAGGCTGGAAACCTGTGTATTTCCAGTTCTTGGTCACCTTGGTCCTTGGTTATCTACCTTGAGAGCAGCTGCCGAGTGCAAGTAATGTAACAAGTGCATTACTGAGGTCCTGCACTAACTTTGGGCGATACGTTCTGGCTCACAGGCGGCGTTCCAGTTCATCCCACAGGTGTTGGATGGGGTCGAGGTTGGGACAAGTTCTTGCACACTCAAGTGAGAAAACCATTTCTACACGGAGCTGCTTCTGTGCACGTTCAAACAGGAAAGTGTCAAACATCAGAAAATACTGCGTGTATCAACACAACCAGGCATACCTGGGGGAGGAAATCCCGCTCAGTGCTGTTCCTTATACATATATTAGGCGTTTCTATTATTTTGTCCACTCCATTTATACCAGTGAGGGTTGGCTACATAACAAACACCTGTAATACACTTCAACAGCAGCACAAACTACACATGAGTGTTTCCTGGGGTGAAAATGACTCGTTCACTCCCTCAGTTTGCCCATAATAAATATATCAGTGTGTATTGTTAATGGTATATTTGATATTGTTGGTTTGGAGGCATTTTACTGTCTTCTGTGTGACCTTTTCCAGATCAGTGTGACCCAGTCTGTCCCTGATAATCAATATATCAATCAGAATCAGTGAGTAAGTTAGACTCAGTCTAGAAAAGACCAAGAAAATCCCATTTAGAGAAGGTCACAGCATTTGACTGACAGATGTCGGGCGACGATGAGCTCTTTAGAAACAGACCAGGAGAGTAAATAACAACAGATTTGCTGTTTTTGGCTTCACATGAGGTTGTTTGTTTGTGAATAACTCGACAGGCGCAGGATTTAGAGGCAGCACTGACATGACGTGGGTTTTGGTTTGAGAGTGAATCACAGAGGAATCCAGAGAAGAAACAGAGCCTAATCTTTTAAGTAAATCTCATCCTGCACAGCTGCCCGTCCACACAAACAGGACCGAACCGGAGAAGTGTTTGTTTTCTTTGTGTCGCCAACAACAAGGGAGGAGAGGAGGGCGGCAGTGATGGATAGACGGTGGGGTTAAAGTCTTCAAAGCAAAAGAGGAAAGAGAATCAACTGGCTGCAGAGAGGGGAAGGAGAAAATGAGTATTTCAAACCAAAATTCAGAAAAATCAATAAGTTATTTCTTTGGCTCTCGAGAGAAGAGAAACCGAGATCAGAGCTCTGCAAGCTTCCCCCCGAGCCCAGACTGCAATACTTGTTTTTCACTGTTGCCTGTAGTGACCGAGATTACCGAGTCGTGAGTGGAAAGAACGCAGTTTGCATTATACTAAAAGCAAACTCTGCTTCCATCGGGGAGCTAGTTGGAGTGTGAAGAGGTTTGCAAGTGCACATCAAACAGCAACACTTACGTCCAGGTCTCTTAAACCACTTCGGTTGTTTGTGTTTTCTGGAAGCCCACATCTCCAGACATCAACCAACGCAGGCCAGCAGGATCATCAAAGACCCTGACCTGTTGCTGTCCAGCAGGCGGTTCGGCAGCTTCATCCGGACCAGGACCACCGGGCTTATCACTTTATACTACACACTGCACAATCACTGAGTATAATTATACTTCTGTTGTGTTTCTCATCACTGGTCTGACCGCCTGTCGTTGAGGTGGTTGTTGTTGCTAAAGTACAACTAGGATTGAAGGAAGACGTCTACAGTCCTCGTTCTGTCGTTTGGTGCAAAACTATGTCCCAAAGTTGATCTGCAGTTTAATACGAAGCTTCGGCAGTCTGAGTTTGATGAAGTGAAGGCTCTTCACATCGTGTTAGTGCAGTCTTTCTGTTTCCCTGCAGATCTTGTGGCATGTGGCAACGTGGCTTCTCTATTCTCTTTTAATATGTTCTTGTTGGAAAATGCAAAATCGGGGGAAAAAGTGACTTTAAACCAACGCTCACAAGTGTTTTTGGAGAAATGATATTTTCCTGCTGACCTTCCAACACGATAAATGAAGAATTACATCACCACCTTTCCTATTTGTGAGTTCCCTGTTTACAATTCACAACTTTGCCAATTAGCTAAGTTTCTCTCTGAAGGATTCTGCCAGTTCTTTGGTTCCTAAACTTTTCACACTGCAGTATATTTAACTCAACTGAGAGAGATTATTTCTGCTCCCAAAGCAGCTCTGCCACTGACAAATGTTGACATTTGCCAATTACAAATGTGATAAACTGCCAGAAAAAAGAAGCTTACGTCTAAATCTGCTGTCTGCTGACCTGGTCACAGGCTGACAAACTGCAGTCTGCCTTCACCTGAAATGAACACTGCAGGAACCATCTGTTACACGCAGCCGATCTCAATCACTTCCTGTGTTGTAGCTGGAAGATATATTTCACTTCGTAGCCCTCAGTTGTACATATTCAACTGTCATGGGTGCAAGTTCTAGTCAAGTGAGACTGAGTTATTCAAGCTCTTTAAAGCAGTGAGCGGAGTGTCAGGAGGATTGTGTAAGGTGAGACAGCGCATCAGTCTTGTCAGGTTTATTTTGACAGCTCGTCCCGGAGGACTGCACGACAAAAACAAGGCAAACCAGAACTACACAGTAGGAAAAGTATTTGTTTTTTATGTATAATAGATGGGAAACAAGCTCTTTGTCCACTGTGTCCTCACGGCCACAAGGCGAGCTTAATCCAAATATCCCCAAGACACTTGAAATGTTTGTTTTAGCCAAATAGATTTGTAGAATAGAAGTGGATCTGGGCCACCTGCCAACGAGGCCGGACATGACAAACACATCAGCCAAACCTATCAGCTGTCATCTGGTACACTGATGTGAATCCGACACCCTCAGTATGCCCTCACCCTCACATCAGATACATGACTGCATATCTGAAAACACAGACCACAAACGCTCAAAATGTGTGATTTATAAAGTGATGACAGAATGTTTCTGAGGCCGTTGTTTGACGAGACAAATCGTTCTCATATTGGATATTTTTGAATTAGCCTCCTCTAGCTAGCAGCTCTGTGAGACTTAACTTAGACACAGCCGTGCTTTGAGTTAAATGCTATGAATGGCAACATGCTCACAGTGACGATGCTAACATGCTGATGCTAAACAGGTATAATGTTTACCATGGGCACCATCTTAGTTTAGCCTGTAAGCATGCTAACACTAGCTAATTAGCATTGGGAAAAGTCATAAACCAAAGTATTGGAGACATTAGCATGTTGACCTGATGATGACATTGTGAATGTCACATCCAAATATTGTCCCAGTCTTAAAATGAGATATTAAGATGGATATTTCACTGGATACGTGAAGACTCTGACCTGCCGATGGCGCTACCGGAGCAGTCAGAGGATCAAGATTCATCCTCTGGGGAACATGAATGTAGTAGTTGAGATATTTTAGCGTTGGACCGACATACGTTTCCATCCCTACAGCAGCTAGCTTTTAGGTCAATGGAATATGGGACTGCATTACAGGTAACTGGAGTGTCCAAAGCGCTCAGTGTCACATCTTTTCATGACGGATATCCAGAGCTCCTGTTGGCGAATACCTGCTGAGGGGCACAGAGGCTAACAACAGTGGACTGGACGTGCCTCCTGTGGTTTCTGTGACACTATGGAGAATAGACTTTAGAGTGCGGCTCCTACCGCTCAAACCTCTGAAGGCTGAAAAGAGTTTTCATTCAGGGGGCACAACAGCACGTCGTTTCTATGGAAAACGGCAAGAAAAGAATGGGAAACTTCCCCGCGGGTGTCTTTGTCTTATAAGTGACACTGACTCATTTGTAAAAATGTTCGCGCAGCTCACGTAGAGACTGATGTTGCCAGAGTTGATGTATGCTGACGTGTGTGACGGCGTACACAGAAAACATGCATCATACACCGCTGCTGTGTTGCTGCCCTTTAGAGGAAGACAGAGACTTAAATATCCTGTTCTTTAACAAATAAAAAGTCAAAATCTACATAAAAAGTGCAACTCCCACAGTGCACTTTGGTAACAAACATGCAATTACAGAGCTGTGTGTGTAGAGGAACAGCTCTGATGCCATTGGACGAATCTAAAATATTCGCCTTAATGAGGTGATGGACGTTTACTGTTCAGTGCAGCAGCGGATCATTTACCTGAGAAGATGGACAGAAATCTGCAGGTTTGTAAAACCTTATTCATTATATATATATATACATATATATATATATATATATATATATATAATTTATACAGTGTCATGTATCGTCTCAGTTAGTCTACTATATGATCACATAATAAAATAATCACCTTTTATTTCATGCGGGAGCCCCGACCTCATTAACGACCCCATTAATAATCTAACATTCACAAACAGCCATGACCATCAACCACAAGCCAATCTGTGACCTCCATTAAGAACCACTCACAACCTCGTCTCTTAATCTGACATATAATCTTGTTTCTGGCATCAGTAGCAGGCGTGCTCGTGACCGCCACCTCACTTCCCTGAGATCGCTGCTCCGCTGTGAGATGATCCTCGCACCCTCTCACCCTGGAACGATGCTGTGTTTGCTCTCCGAGTCGGTAAACGAGCGTGAAACACTGCAGCCGTGTAACAACATGAGAAAATAATTGCAGTGTGTGTTTGTGTTTGGCTAATGAGTTCTTTTGTCTTCTCATTAAAGACCGGGGAAGGAGGGTAATGAACACTGGAGGTCGTTCTTTTGGAAGCGTTCTTCCCTCTGACTAATTTGCGGCGCTCGTTCTCATGCAAATGAATTTGCTACTTAGGGCTTAAAGCTCCTTATGTGAGCAGCAGCTCGTGACATTTACAGAGACTCAGAGAGGAGCTCAGAGAGGGAATCAGATGGAAGTGGTCAACAGTGAAGGACGGTGGAAGGTGTGTGTGTGTGTGTGTGTGAGATAAACAGAAAATGAAGGAGAGCAGAGGCAACATTCAGCTTCCTGAAGTTTTAATCAGCCGCCACCTGAACCTCCAGGAGACCGCCGGCAGCGCTGCAGGTTACACACTTATTGTTCCCGGATGTAAAGTCATGCTTTTACAGATTTATTATCCGTGCCAGAGGAGCTGTGTTGGGGGTGGACTCGCCGTCCTGTTGCTCGGTGCTTCAGTTTCACTTCTTTAATCTCAGGCCTGTTTAACTCCAGTTCCCCCGCAGGTAAAGCTGAACCTGGACTGACTGCCCTCCACTAGCTGTCCCCTTATAAAAGGAGAGAAAACTTGAAAGTCTCTTCCCACTGATTTCAAACCTCTCCTCTCAATGAGATGCCTGATTACACATATATATATATATAATGCTTTGTATTTCTTATGCAAAGGCAGAGAAATGTTTTTCCTCGTACGGCACATTGTTGCCCCGAGGCAACAACAATAATATCTGGTTGCCAAGACAGAGGTCATGTCTTGTAGAGGAAACCTCAAGCTGAGCGTTAAAGCTCATTCATGAGCTCGGGGAAGCTTGTCTGACAGAATAATCCTCACTTACTACCTTTTTATTATATACATGAACAGCAGTCAGCTGAATCACATCTGAGTTGAAATGATTTTACCCGTTACTTTAGTTTACATTGTGCTCGCAGAACCATCTGGGAAGTCGTTCTTGGAAACTTCGGAAAAGGCTTTTCCAATAAATCCTTGGCAGGTGATTGGACGAACCATCTGTGTTTCGCTGTCTAACTTCAGCCAATCAGATCAATAACCCATATGACGTGGTGGTGCTACAGCAGCAGCTACGCTAACCTCTTTAAGAGGTCGCAGTCGTCACAGCTAAAGCTAAACCTAAACCTAAACCTAAACCTAAACCTAAACCTAAACGTTAACCAGCCTGCAGCTGCCAGAACATCCTCACTGGAAGCTCATTGGTCCAAACCACTCTTATTTAAGTCTGCAAGACGTTTTCTCGTGTGATCTCGTGAATCCGGCGGCTCCTGGCGAGGTACCTCACACGGTGCGACCTCCTTAATAAAGGAGGACTGGTTGGTGTGTGGGAGGCTGCTGCTGCTGTGTGTGTGTGTGTGTGTGTGTGTGAAGGGAGCCATGAGGAAACTCCCTGCAGGGTGTTCGATAGCAACTCTTTTATTTCATTTTCCACGCAGGTTCTTTTCACGTTGAAGTGAATTTTAATGCTGTTTACTTTGCGTTGATGTTGCAGCCACATTGTCCCGTGTTCCCTTTCATTCATTCATGTCTGCAGATGAACCGGCGTTGCCACTTTCTTTTTGCACTGAAGCATCACTCCGAATAAACACATCACTGTCAACAACAACAACAACACTGAACACCTCCATCTCTGCTGCTCTCCATCTGTCCCGCACCGCCCGCACAGTCATGCATGAATGCTGCCGGTTCAAACATGTGATCCAAACACCAGACAAGAGACAAAGCCTCCAACATGCAGGCAGGGAGCAGTAACAAGTCAGCAACACACCAAATGTCAACTCAATGAAGCCCAATATCAGTGTCACCCAACGCTTACCGTAGAGAATGGTCACCATGGAAACCGGCATGACCAAGATGCCCAGGAGCATGTCGGCGACTGCCAGTGACATCAAGAAGTAGTTTGTGGCGTTCTGCAGCTTCTTCTCCAGGGAGACCGCCAGGATCACCAGGATGTTGCCCATGACCGTGACGGCGATGACGACCAGGATCAGCAGCGCCGCCCAGTTCTTCTCCACCACGTCTGGGGAGGAACACTGCGGCCCGTAAATCCTGCCGCCCTCCTCGCCGTACACGCTTACAACGTTACGGTACGACCAGTTCCCTAAATGTGCATCGATGCCGTTGCGGACTGCGTCGCTCCCGTGGCACCCCGGGGTCGACCCGTTGTTGATCCGGAGGGTGATGTCCTCGGGCCAGGTGTTGGACTCCAGCGTGGTAACGGCTCTCACGGTGTTGGAGATCAACTGTGACACGTTTCTACTACGCAGGTTCATGGTGTCGGCTCGGTAACGCTGTCACAGCCAGACACAGAAACGCCTCAGGACTGCTGCCCGGAAAATGGGTCAGAGCAGAGGAAGAAAGAGGAAAGTCCACTCATCGTTTACTCGCTTTCCACTTCCCTTCCCCAGGTGAGCACCAGGTACATAACACCATTTATCACTGGGGTAATTAAGTGTAATTCAGTTATTTACTCCATCATCTCAGAGGAAAGTCTTCGAGCCTCGAATAGTCTGTCAAAGCATCAACAGATGATGATGATGATGATGATCTTCTCCACACGAGGAAGCAGAAATAGCTGAGTGCTGAATTCAGCGCAACAAAAAGAGCAGCTGTTCAACCTCAAAGCACAATGCTGAATGGATAAAAAGAATCGCTTGGTTAATGCCGTCGCTGTGCGCAGCCCCTCGCACGCTCCTGGAGAAGGAAACAAAAACAAGTGTTCCAGTTCGACTCTGCTGGAAATCCTCCGAACCAGACTTCTCATCTTCTGATTATAGAATCCATTTGAAGCCGCGAGGGAGGACACGCTCACAGGTTTCTTATCCTTGAAGTCTGGGCTCGTCAAAGCCGCACTCATGATAAAAAGATGAGGTCCAGCTGAAGTCTTGCATCTTACAAATCACAGTTTCATCTCCTCCGAGTCTCAGTTTGTTTGACCTTTTTAATCTTTGATGTTCATGATACAAACAGCCGAGAGCACGAGGTGTTTGCATTAAAGGACCGCGTTAACACCTGACCCAGATCAGGTTTTCTTGACACTAGTTGTGCATTTGCAGAGTTAAAGAGTATCCTGAGGAAAGGTGTGTTTATCCTGAGCTACATACCTGCACAGACACTGTGTGTGTGTGTGTGTGTCGTCCCTGCACCTGTGCGAGTGCATCAGTGCGTTTGCCGCCAGAGACTGATGATGAACATGATGGTGTTTGACGTGTGTGTGTGTGTGTGTGTGTGTGTGTGTGTTTTACACAAAGACACCTCGCTAACTTTCTCCTCACACACACTCTCACGTCAGTTTAGTGATAAGAAGTCCTGAGTCCGAGTACAAACACACAAAACAGAGTGAGCCCTCCAGAGATCTTCAGTATTCCTGTAGTTTCCCCTCCTCCTCCTTGAAGAAGCCCTCAGTGGAAAATGTCAGCTCCTCTCCGAATCCTCCACAAACCAACGCAGCCGTTCAGTAATCCTTCAGCTTCATACATCTTTTCTAAAATAAAAAAAGCTTCACTGTTCCCTCTTGGGATATTTCCACGTCTCTTGTGCCACTTTCTCCTTAAAGAGCACGAGGCAGCAGCAGGAGGAGGACCCGTCGGGCTCCTCGGTGAACCAGCAGCAGAGCGTTCACGTGGGCTTCAGGGCTCCACAGTCGCCTGCAAGTCGCCTTCAGAGACGATCAGGAGCTGAATGATTCTCTGCTTTCACTCTCCTCTTGCTGCCTCTCACATCCAGCCTCTCTCTCTCTCTGCAGCTCTCTCACCGGGGTCTCTCTCTCTCTCTCTCTCTCACCGTATCGGCTCTCTTTCTCTCTCTAAGTCCTGTCCTTTCTGGGTGTTTTCTCTCTCCTTAAGTCAGCGGCTCT
>JAVQJD010008662.1:0-26505 GCA_036023655.1 Nannoperca australis | reverse complement strand
CACACACACACACACACACACACACACACACACACACACACACACACAAAGAGTTAGTTTAGATTTATTTGGAAAAATAACTTTACATAGAAAAGATTGTTACAGTATGATTTTTATTCTAATCACTGATGTAAATTGTGAGAGAGAACACATATAAACCTATAAAGAAATTGACATTTGTATGCAAGTAAATACTAAGGCATGAAATTAAAGCAGTAGTAGGGTAGTTCAGGTACATGAGGGGCAGGAGATGAATAAGATCAGAAGGTTTTCAGTATTATGTTCTTGTATGAAATAAAAAGAAATATCTTATATTTTATTCATATATTCACACATATTTAGTTTGCCCCACTTATGTAAAGTGTCCTTGGGTCTCCTGAAAGGCTTTATATAAATGCAAGCTATTCTTATGTTATTTTATTTTTATCAAGCTTTGCTTTAAAATGTAATTATGTAATTAGCTTTAGCCAGGTCAAGTCAAAGAGTTGTTAATGTTGGAATAAGTGGTACAAGACAAATTTTGTGCAATTGCTGCTGTTCTTGAACTTCAAAACGTTGAGGAGTCTATTCTGAAACAGAGGATGCAGCTAAAATTAACACAGCTCACCGGGAAGCTGTATACTTCCTCCAGGTGCTGCTGACTCTTTCTCTGTCTGACCCTAACATAATGCACAGCTACAGAGACATGCTGAACGTCAACAAAAGGACAAAGAGGTGTGCTGTGTGACAGTGGATTCAATAAATTACTTCTATTGGCTTGATTTGGAAATATCTGGCTTGTCATTATTAGTTCTACATGTGAGAAGTTGGATTAGCCTCAACAAAAATTTTGCCTTCTCTGCCCTCCCAACCAAAGATGAGCATATAAGTCCTTTCTCTCCTACCTTCACTGGTTGCATCTCCTGCTGTTACATTTCCTCGCTGTCATTGAAAGAGAACCAGAATGAAAAGAAAGCCCCTTGAGGCAAATTGTGATTTATGATATTGAGCTATATAAATAAAATTGACTTAACTTGACACCCTGTGTCTGGACATTGCACACCTCTCTATCTCAAAGAATAGGTTTCAGTCTTTTAAACTATGGTGCCCAAACAGTGACAGTAACATTTGGCTTTGGTTTTTACCATGTCAGTTTTTCAGTTTTAACTTTCTTTCAGTGTTTTGGCATGGAGAGGAGTGGTTTGAGGGGAGGGGCAAGGAGAGCGTGATTGATGTATAATCTGCATACTAAGGATAAAATGTCACTCTTCACTGTTCCTGAAACCGTCCTCTCGTCCGTTTCAAGGCCTCGGTGATGCCAGAGACTTCTGAGCAGACAAACCCCTCCTTCTCCATGTCAAAACACTGACAGAAAGTTGAAAGCGAAAAGCTGACATCTTAAAAAAAAAAAAAAATAGAGTGACAGTCCATCCAAAATTGTCTTTGAAAAACACTTTGAAAGAATGTAAAAATATCAAGTTTGGGTCTTGTTTTAAAAGCCACATTTTTGTTTCTAAGCCAAATGTTATTGTCACTGATCTGGCTCCATATTAAACAACCATTTTCTTGCAAGTGAGCAAAGAGATATTTGACACAAAACTCATTGCTCATTGCTGAGCTATGCTCTGTTGCTTATTGCATATCATACAGTCCTGTTTATTGTATGTTTTATTACAGATCTTATATGATGTAAGGTGATTTTGAGATCCATTAACGGTGCCATAAAATAAAATGTATTATTATTATTATTACTATAAAACTTTCCTCCAACAGAAGGTCACTAAAGGAGCAAGACACAAGATTGTTATCAGCATTCTGAAGCTCAAAGAGAGGCAGCACCTACTTCGCAGCCTGGAAAAGGTCAGAGTGGTCCCCTTCTCTTCCTCTTCACACAAAAAACATTCTCATAAAGCTTCTAGTCCTACCTGAAATCATTTGAGTTTGTTGTTGTTGGTGATTGAACTTGTAACCTTAGGGACATCTTGTTTATTTTCCTGTGTTTGCAAGAGAGAGTGAGAAGTGTGTCCATTCTCAGTTGGTGTTATGTATCTGAGATGGCAGCTAAGGGAACACCTAATCCAGGAAGGAGAGTTTTGGGCTCTGGGTTTAAACTCATCCGTCTCCCCCACCCCTCACCCCTTCCATTCAGCCTTCAAAGCAAGACAATGGCGCTCAAGGGCACACCACAGGAGGGACTACTTGAACCAGCTAAATTCAGATTTAACCTTTTCACCAACGCTTCATTTTAAAATGTGTTCCCGCTGCATCGGTAGGGCTGGGGGAACGAGACACCTGTTGCTTGGTATTTTGGGTTTACACAGACTCATGTACAGTGCAGCTCTGTGTAGGCTGGCAGGGAGGCTGATCTGATGTACGTGGAAGTGAAGGAAAACTACATGTATGTATTTTAGGTATTACATTATTCTCTGCTCTAACACATGGCAGTGTGGTCAGGGATCCCTCCCCTTCTGTTTGTGTGTTAGTGTCTCTCTTAATATTGAGCATGTAGGTCAAACGTAAGTTTTGATGATGTATGATGATTATGTTAAACCTTTTATGACAGATGGTGGTTCGCACAAATAACCTAAATCTACAATTCTTATTTTTTACATGTTCATTGTAAATGCCATACCAGATCTGTCACTTTGATAGATGTAAAGGTGTCATCATGGGTTCTGTTAAGTAAAACCTCTTTGTGCTTCCCCTCTTCCTTTTCCCTTCACCACCAGGATGTGTTGGAGGGCAGTAATCTGCGCGCCTTGCTGCAGGAGCTCCACCAGATGATCATGACGCCTATCAAGGCTTTCAGTGGCGGTGAGGAAGGCTCCCTGCTGCGCCCCCTGCTGAGCCCAGAGGGCAAGAGCGCTGCGCCTGGCTCCCACCTGAGCGGGGGCGGTGCAGGAGAGGCTGAGTCAGGCACAAGCGTCATCGCCGAGGGGGATCTGCCCGGCCAGTTCACTCGTGTCATGGGCAAAGGTGAGCTGCATGCAGCAGCACTCGGATTGTTTTCATGGACTGAGAGATGTTTTTTTTTTCCAGTTTTAATGTCTTATTTTCCATCTCTGCCTCCTCCACAGTTTGTACCCAGCTACTGGTGTCGAGGTCAGACGAGGACAACATCAGCTCCTACCTACAACTCATCGACAAGTGCCTTATCCATGAGGTACGTGCTCCCTTTGGAAAACACTTGTGTATTCCCCATCACCACATCTACATACAGTACATACATACTAGGAACAGGCATACAGGATGTTTAGGACAGATAATGAGTCATTGGGAATTCAAATTTCCAATAACCAATATGTCTGCCAATATATAACATATTATCAAAATAATGCTCTTTAATGTTGTAAGTTTGAAAATAAATTAATTCTTCCCGTTTCTCATTACTTCCTGAATTGTATTTTAATATACACAAATTAAGTGAGAATTGACTAAAATGAATAATCCCCCACTCATTTATGGCTTACACCGATCAGCCATAACATTGTGACCAGCTGCCTAATATCGATAGGCCCCCTTTTGCCACCAAAACAGCCCTGACCCATCGAGGCCTGGACTCCACTAGAGCTCTGAAGGTGTGCTGTGGTGTCTGGCACCAACACATTCTTTAAGTCCTGTAAGTTGTGAGGGGGGGCCTCCATGGATCAGACTTGTTTGTCCAGCACGTCCCACAGATGCTCGACTGGATTGAGATCTGTTTCCGTTGTCTGCAGCTGTGTTCTCACGACTTTCCACTTTGACATATCGTGTACACGACTTCCCATGTAACCATAAGCTCTACCTGAAGGCAGCATAAAATGTAATAATACATTAGACGTATAAACTGGATCTAAACGGACATTTAAAAAAATGAAGATCCCACTGCTGATATAAACACTGATTGGGTGATAGATTTCCAAATCACATATTCACATAAAACGGTTACCACAAAATGTCACACACATTCAACCACAACAAACAATGTCACACTGCAACCTTTTTTGCAATGTTGATGATGAAACATGTCTCTGATGGAGAGCGATCGCTGCATTGTTCAGCAGTTATAAAACCATTGTCTCCTCCTTCCTTCACGCAGCCACCATCAGGCCCAAGGATGCTGTCACTCAAAACCAGCTGGCAGCGTTTGGGGAATATGTGGCTGAGATGATGCCCAAATATATCCAGCAGGTCCAGGTCAGTTCATGTGCCCATCAGAATATGTGGGTATCAGTGGTGGAAGAACTCTTCAGGTCCTTAACTTAAGATAAAGCACTAATATCACTAACATACTCCACTACAATTTAAAGTCCTGTATTAAAAACCCTACTTAAGTATGTAAGGAAAAAGTTCCCTGTCACTGTATTCCTATTAATATTACTTCTGCATTAATGTGTTGACTAAATTTGGACATGCATGGTTTTCACAGGACAGGAAGGGTGTGTAACTGTAATCTGTAAAGCAACGAAACCTGTCAGACAAATGCAGTGCAGTAGAAAGTACAATATTTGCCTCTGAGATGTGTATTTAGATTTTAGAAACATACAGATGGCTTGATAGTGAGTGTGTGCGCGTGCAGGTGACCTGTTATAATGAGCTGGAGGTGATGATCCATCCTGACGGAGTGATCCCTGTGCTCACCTTCCTGAGGGACCACACCAACGCCCAGTTCAGGAACATGATCGACCTGACTGCTGTTGACATCCCAACACGACAGAACCGCTTTGAGGTAACCCACTCACTCACACACGCGCGCACACACACACACACACACGTACACACACACACACACACACACCTACCTACCTTCAAACCTGCCATAATGGTGACATATAACTCCTTTTTCCATCTCACACCACATTTCCCCTGTGAAATAAACTAAAATGTATTTATACAGAACCTTTCATACAAACATACAGCCCAAAGTGCTTCACAGAGCGATGATAAAACAGCACACCAAAAAATAGAAAGCAAACACGTGATTAATTTGAGCTTTCATTTTACACTGAACTTTAAATTCATCCTTGTGTTATTGGTGTGTATGTTGTACCCATGGCAACACCTCGACAGGAAAGCATAATTCGTGTTTATTCAACACACTGTGTGTGTGTGTGTGTGTGTGTGTGTGTGTGTGTGTGTGTGTGTGTGTAGATTGTGTACAGCCTGCTGTCGCTGCGTTACAACTCTCGCATCCGCATTAAGACGTACACAGATGAGTTAACTCCAGTGGACTCTGCGGTCCCGGTCCACATGGCTGCCAACTGGTACGAGAGAGAGGTGAGTCCCAACCTGCAGGCCCAATCTGAGGATTCAGTACAGTCTTTATTTCATTCTTCCTTCACAATAACTGGAAAATAGTCACACACATGTGTTTATACAGGTATGGGACATGTTTGGTGTGTTCTTTGCCAACCACCCGGACCTTAGGCGTATTCTGACGGACTACGGCTTTGAGGGTCACCCCTTCAGGAAGGACTTCCCTCTCTCAGGATATGTAGAGGTGACTTCTCTCCAGCAACATGTGCACTCAGTACAGCAGTCCTCTATTCAGCAGATAAATGTAGCAGTGCTGGCAGGATGTCAGTAAGACAGACAGGATGGAAGCTGTTCCCACACGCTTTGGATCTCAAACTCTGCTGGATCCTGTGATTGTTATTTATTCATTCATTCATTGAGCTCATGATGATGAATTCAGGGTTCCCACAAGCCTTGAAAATCCTCAATCGTTTGTGATGAGAAAGAATAATTTATGGTGTAAATATGTTTTTCCTTGAAAGAATGAATTATTCATTTCACCACAGTACCCAAATTCATCGAATTTACTTCTCTCTTTCCAAGGATGAAGACTTCATAAGAGATTTCTTCAAAAAATTCATAATTTCATGTCATAGTTTTGTTTTTGTATTTTCAACCCAGAGTGGAAACAGTTCTTAGTCCTAGAAATGTTTACATTTACTTAACAAAATTTACAACATTTAAAGTCTGTGTAAAAGGGAATTCAGATTTGTTTCGAAACACATTATACATGTTAGAAAATAGTTGGTGAAAACATGTAAACCGACTGTAAACTGTGTAGTAATGAACTGTGGAGTTCTGTCAGTGGTGCAGTAAAGTGATCTACATGCGCCTTCAGAGGACACGCCCCCAGCGTTTCAGAGCAGACAATGCTGCTTATTATTTCAATATTTTGAAATCTACTGTTAGATACCTGCTGATCTTGATTTAGAATTTTCATTCAAATGTGTCTGGGTAGTTAATAACACACCTTTCTGTGGTGTGATAAACTTAGAACACATTTATTATTGCTTTACACAGACTTTGATATATATATTTTATAAAAATGTATAAACTGAATCCTGTTTCACTCTGCAGGTGCGTTATGACGACGAGGTGAAGCGCGTGGTGGCGGAGCCTGTTGAGCTGTCGCAGGAGTTCAGGAAGTTCGACCTGAACACGCCCTGGGAGGTATTCCCCGCCTACCGAGAGCCCAAAGAGGCTGCTCCCAAGCTGGAGGCTGGAGACCCGGCCCCTGAGAAGAAATGATGTCCCTCTGTTTCACCACCGTGTCTGTCTGTTAGCGTCATCTTGAACAGAACCCACCTGAAATATTTATGTAAATAAAAATACAAATAAATCAATCTTCAAAAGATTTTCTTGTGGAGCTGTCCTTTTTGCAAGACTGCTAATAAGTATTCTTTATAGCCAAAAATATTACACCCACATGTGATTGTTGAACATCATAGGCATCAATCTGCTCCTATTACAGTCTCCACTTTAATGCTTTGAGACTTTCCACCAGATTTTGACACCTGGCTGCAGAGACTTTCTCCCATTCAGCCACAAAGAGCATTACTCTAAAATATCACTGTATGCTGTGGCATTAAGATTTCCCAGTATTATCATAAATGGATCTGAGAGCACTTGCATACCTAATCAGGGGTTATCTTTGGCCATAAATTGTACCTGTTGAAACAGTTGGTGCTTATTTAATGTAAATGTTTAGATCAACAATTTTCACTACAATAAATCAATAGGTGAAATTGTAAAAGCCTCTGAATAACTGGATTATTCCAATTTCTCAATAGCACTACAATGTAATACTGCATGTAAATAAGAAACAAAGACAAACCTCTGCATTGTTATGTTTAACACTCAAAACTGCCTCATTATGACTGAGTGGGAGTGGTTTGGTCAGATTTGATTGACAGTGTCCCCCTAAATCGGTTGAGGCAAAGGGTTTCGTGACATTACATGTTTTCCAACTGAGACCTCCCCATTTCAAACCAGGGTGAAGAGCACAGACAAAACAGCACAGGCTGCAATCTCTCAGGTGAAAAACACAAGCAATCTATTCACTTAAGAGCCCATTATCACAGTAAGAAGCTGTTCAGGGCCAAATATCCAAAAAATGATCTTACTTTTTTTTGTGGAAATCTGAATTGTAATAACGACACGTTGGTACTCTTATCAGTCTCTTTTGCTGCTATACTGGAGTTGCCCAGCAGGTGGTACTGCAGCACAATATAAGCTCAAGAACAAAGGGAGTTGTAAACTACTACAATGCTTTCCTCCATCAGTTCATGACTTTTGGCTCACTTCACACCATGGATGCAATAACAGTTCAGGTGTACATTTCTTGTTCTTTTATTTTGTCAAACATTTTAATTGAAGCATTCATTTACATGTAAGAAATACTGAAAACATTTCAAAGAGTCAGCATGAGCCAGAAAACAAGACATGGGTCAAAATATTTTATTTTATTTTTTAAATATTCCTTTAGTTACTATACCATCATGGTTGGATTTGTGCTTTTGGAACACAAAATTGCTATTTTTGTCACTTTTTCAAAGCCAAATTGAGCAATAACCAGGAAGGACTTTCAGCCACATTTCGACCCATGTCTGCTTGACATAGTTTCTAATACACACGGATCAATCTTTAGTCAGGATTATCTAAAAGAAAGAAGCACAGACCAGCAACATCTTACATATTGTCAATTACTTTACAGATAATTCACTTAATAAAAATACACAGTTAACAGGCGGTGACTGGGCCTGTGAAGCTGTCCAGCCATCATGAGAAAGTATCTTTTTAATTAATTGTATCATCAGTTATATGCATGCATCACACAAACGCTTCTGATTGTGTCGGATGAGTTATGCTTAAGTCACTTCACACACCACGAGTTCTGTGTATTTGTTAACAGGCATCACCTTCACAGACTGGACATGATTTACTGAAATGGGTCACAGATCCGCCCCTGTACACTCACTGGGACAGAAAGAGAGAATCCACAAGGGGGTGAGATTGTGACAGCATATATTATTATCTGAAATGAGGCACACTCACAGTATAATTACACACTGTGAAAAAAATAAAATGTATCATCTCATTGTTCAAAATGTTCTCACTTTCTTAGAAGTCACTGCAGCCGTACAGGACAGGAAATTGTCAATTAGTGACACTTTGGTGGTGAGCGGCAGGTGAGAGTGTGAAGCCTGAGACTCGCTGTCTGTTATTAGTTTTTCAGAGAAGGTGCTAGACCATTTCCCCAGCGCCAAAGAGATCATGGTGAGGTCAAGATGTGGTTATGACTTGAAAGAAAATTCAGCTTTTCACCGCTCTGACTGCACAGTGTTTCATGTTCATCTTAATATTATTTAATTGGACCTTTATATATATATATTTATATATCAAAAAAAGCCTAAATGCATCTCTTTTCAGGAATTGTTTTCAGGCAACAGTATAGCATCACATTTTTAGTGATCACATTTGCCTCCATTTTAAATAATCTATTCATCAAATTATATTTTTTTTAAAAGCAAATTTTCTTAACAGCTATCTAATCATGTAGGTAGTTTTGGCGTCATGTGCCGAGATTGTTGGATATCTGTCTCTGAGATTTCTGCCGCTACCCCAATACAATGGAGGTGAATGGAACATTGACAAAATCCCCAAAACCAAAACACTTAGCTAAATGACACTAAAATCTCTAAAAAGAGTCTCTAAAAGACTTTGTTTCTATAAGCAACCCATTTTTTATAACACATAGTCAAAGCCAACACACAAAACTCTTTTCAGTTCTAATGTATGGAAGGGGCAGCAGAAATCAGGTGAACCAACCCTCTAAAATTGTAGTCCAATATACTATAATTTTAATTTATAAAACTGAATTTTTCAATAAGTAAATTAGCCTGTTTGCAGTATAATGGTGTGTTTTGACAAGAGTTTATATCACAACTTCACATCCAGTAAAGTCTAATAAAAAAAAAGTAAATGTTCAATCATAGTGAAGGATCACTTCACATGGTGCCTCTCCAACAGAGAAGGTGATTTCATGAAGTCAAGGTTCATTACAATTTGAACAGCATCATCTTTCTCCAGGCGGTGTGAAATTAAACAGACATGCATATTACAGTGTCCTGGGAGAAGCAATTCAATTTTCCCCACAGTGGTCGCCATCTGAAGAAATGAATTAAACGCTGCTAGAATTACAAATCAAATGATGGTGCAGATCCCCGCAGGCCCAGAGGTGGCATGTGGTCAACAGGCGGTACGGGACGGGTATGCAGTCTGCACTTTCCCTAAACTATGTCGCTTTCGTCCTGTTGTCCTTTGCTACCCCTGTGGCTGAGTATCAGGGCGAGAAACACTCCACAATTAAGAACAGAAAGACACATTTTGACACAAAACACACTGTTCAAATCGTTTTCACATGCCTCAAAAGACATAAAGAAACTAAAGTGAGTTTTTTACATACAAGCAGAAACACCAAGTCTTTGATAAGGATAACAAATGCACTTAGAACTATTTCACCTGTGGCGACCTCCTCACCTTCAAGTCAGTAATGAGCCTGGCTTATAGTTCAAAAGAAGAGCATAAAAGGTGCATCAACATTATTTTTATCATTTTCTTTGAGCCTGATCTGACTGAATTGCCAGTTTGAGACGCTGGCTGCAACTTTCTTCCACCAGAGGATGTGTGTCAACTTCATAATTTGATATAAAATACTTCAATCATTGTGTACTAAAAGCGGACACAGAGTAGATTTTTTTTGTGCAATAAAAAAGAAGCCATGAGTTACAATGACACGGACGGAAAGCTAACTCCCTGTGCCTTTTGTTGGTTACGCTAAATTAAATGAGTTTGGCTGACACAGAGGTGAGCAGGTTATTACAGAGTGAAATATTCAGAGTTCACACACATAGTCATTCGAAGGTTCCACATTTGAATGTGATGAAGTCATATTCCGGGAAGCCATTAGCTGGAAATTTAAAAGATTTTCATTGAAATCTCTTAAGGTCCCTGTGACTTAGCGAAGGAATTCATATGAAGAGGAAGCATCAAATACATTCATTACAAGTATCCCTCACTCTGCACACAACTCAGAAACCCATTTGAGGATTCTGAGACCTTTCCACTTTTCATGAATTCCTCCCACAATGTTCAGTCCCTAGCGCATGTGCTGCAGCTAGGGCTTCTTGTCTGCATATGATTGGCTGGTGGTGGTAGTGGTGGTGGTGTTGGGGAAGTCTGGATAAACCAGGAAGCCAGTGAAGGTGATGTACTTGGCGTGGTTGCTGTAAGCCCCAAAGCCATTTCTCTGGTGGGAGTAGAGCCAGACTGTGTCTCCTGGTTTCAGCGACAGCATCAAGCTCTGACTCTGTAGAGCTTTCTCGCCCTGGCTGTCGTCGTAGATCATCGCCTGCACCTCCAGACGGTTCTTCATCAGCTTGACGGACAGCGTCTTCTGCGGCAGCTTGCCCACGTTGAAGGAGAAGAAGTAGGCCCCGGGTACGCGGCAGGTGAACACCCCCTCCGTCACGTTAAAGTCTTCCCCGATGTTGACGAATGCTGTGTCGAAGCTGACCGGCTGGTGCTGCGGTATGCCCACTTGGTCTACTCCCACAATGCTCTGGGTGCGCCCCACTGAGAAGGCAGACCTCTGGTCATCCTCTTCGTCATCGTCCTCCTCTTCCTCCCCTTGCTGCGGCTCCTTCTCCTCCACCGTGTCTCTTGTTCCAGACCTGATGTGCTCTGTGGCCTGGTTACTTTCTATCTGGTGGGTGTTTTCTTGCTGGGGCTTCTGGGAGTTAAAGGCAGGATGGTGTTGGTGGTGGTGTGTCTGGTAGCCGTAGGTGTCGGGGTAGACAAGGTAACCGTTGAAGGTGGTGTAGTGTCCGGTGTTGCTGTAGAGCGCATAGTGAGGGTCACCATGGAGACGCAGCCAGACGGTGTCACCAAACTCCAGCTGCAGCATGACGCTCTGGCTCTGCACCTGAGGGATGGAGCAGACTATTATCCAGGTCTGTTCTGCATCAAGGCACAGACACCAAACATAATCTGATCATCTACCTCACGCAGCTCCTCATTCAGGGGAATTTGGTGTGTAATCCCCTCTGTTCTGCTTTCATTCCCCAACACAAACAACACCCTCTATGATAACAACCATATTACACTGTAAAACAGGTGGAGAGCTTAGACATGATAAAACATATATTTTAAAACATTTTGTCAGAGGGACAGATCCATTCTGAAACAAAAATCAATAATTATTTGAACTGATTTGACTGAGATACATGTCAAAATATATAAACTAAATGTTTGGTGGCAGTTAGCTTAGCTTAGCTCTGGAAGACTGGAAGCAGGGAAAAACAGCTAGCCTGGCTATCCAAAGTCTAAAACTAGCGTCTCTAAAGCAAATAATAATAAAAGAAGAGGCCTATTTATTAAATTGTTAACTATTCCTTTAACTTAAGAAGTCCTTCTGTGTCTTAAGTTAATTATCATTAGCCTGATATTCAGACAAAATTGCAATTTCATCATTACCTTCTCAGGGCAATATCTCTGTTGACGTGGACTTTTGCCCAACAATCAAAGGAAAGGCTGTATTTTAATATTGACACTTGCATTATTCTATATTTTTCTGACTGTCATCAAAGCAACAAATGAAAAGAAACCAACAATGTGTTAGTCCATCTCTCAATATTTTCTGAACTTCCAACCCTGTCTCTGACAAATCTTTGAAAATAAACCACAATTATAGTTTCTTTTTAAAAAGGCTCAGTAGTTTATTGAAATAGCAGCCCACTGTAGTTTTTATCAAATGTTACTCAAACAGGAGGAAATAGTGCATTTGTTGGGAACTATTTCCAGCGGCGGATTTATCAACAGTTGGTGCTGTAGTGAGTATTTGGGGCAGCAGGATGATCTGTGTGTGACCGAGTCCAAATAAACTACAGTGTATGTTGATAGTGATGGTGAGGGTGAAGAAGCAACAACACTGGCTCACTGATGTGATGTTAATTGTTTTTAGACAACAATAGAGCTCTACGGCACAGAGGAAGAAGAGATATCAGGCTTTGATACACACACACAGTACTTGTTATTAGATGCATTCATTGTTGGTCTAGGTCTTTTCATGGGATTTTATTGACAATAAGAAAAATATAAAATATCACAAGTGCCAGTCTGATAACTTGATAACCAAAAATGCTCTGTTTGGCTTGGTGGGAGCTTCAACAAGGAAACAGCCGTTCTCAAGCACCAACACCCAAACTCACTGAATTCAGAGGTCTGAAACCTACCTTCCTCTCCTCTCCAGCGTTTTCTTCGTACACGATGACCTGCACCTCGTTTCTGTTCTTCATCAGCATCACAGACAGGTCCTTGTGCGGAAACTTTCCCACCGTGAAGGAGAAGTAGTAGGCCCCGGGGATACGACAGCGCAACAGGCCAGCCTTGGGGTCAAAATCCCCACCAATGTTGACATAAACAGTGTCAAAGGTCACGGTCATCTTGGGCCCACCTTCCATGCTGTTGGTGCGTGCGACCGAGAAAGCTGAGCGTAGCTCCACGTCATCCAGCAGACGGGCAAAACCCCATGCACCGCCCGCAAGGCTCAAGCACAGCAGGCCAATCAGCACACTCGCTGGGAGCAGCATTGTATCTGCAGAAACATTAATAAAACCACATGAAAATTCACTCTGAGAACTTTAAATACTGCAGGTGCAACATGGCTGTGTGATGTAAAGAAAGTTAAATTTGTGAGTAGATAGCTCAGATCACCTGGCAAACCGCAACAGGTAATGAGTGATAAGGAAGCTGGGACACCTTTTTTTCAGCTGTGGTCGGTTGCAATTCATTGGACCCTCTTGTAGCAACATCAAGACGAAGATCTAAAAGTAGCCTGAGGAGTGTGTTTGTTTATTTTGTTGCTCAATGATTGTAATTTTTGTAATAATATCTATAACAAGTCTCATATTTTCATTCATTTCCAGAATATAGAACCTCTGTCTCATCACATCATTTCACACTTTGCTGCTCCTCCCTGGCCATTACAGATCAGGCATGTCTGCAGTCAAACATCTGTTTTATGTTTCTCCAGTATATCCTGTTGAGTGTTGGTTTCCTAACTGGAGATTAAATCTTGTTTTGGTGGGGGTCATTTGAAATATCTCATATATTAGTGTCATTTAGAGTTTCTGCGCCAATATCATTTTTGCCTTTATTCAAAGGTTTGACAGTAAAGACAAACAGGAAACACGAGGAGAGAGCGAGGGGAAAGATTTAAATCAGGAATGATCTGAACAAAGAAGAAGATCGCACATTCAAAACCAGCGTGTGGTACTTTTGATGCCTGGTGCTACAGGCACATTTTAGTCAGTCCCCAAAAAAGAATTGATGTTAGATACACAGCCCTAAACATCACATACCACAACCAGAAAAATATCTCATATGAGAC
Organism: Nannoperca australis; assembly: GCA_036023655.1. NCBI lineage: Eukaryota > Metazoa > Chordata > Actinopteri > Centrarchiformes > Percichthyidae > Nannoperca > Nannoperca australis. Next base: position 12,803 of record JAVQJD010008662.1, on the reverse strand, counting down.
AAATATGGGCATCTGCAACAGACAAAGGTTCACCTCTCGAGTGAAAACAGTTCACAAGCATTTGTGTGTGCATGTTTGGAGGTAAAAGACTAAAGCCACACACATACAGAGACAATAGTCACATAATGGAGCATCTGCACATAACACAAGCACACAATCCCTGTGCTGTGTTTGAGTCGTTCAAGCAGATCGCTCTCAGTAGAGGAGGCATTATTGTGTCTTCTATTAGCAGAGACAAGCGCTCATTGTTTCATTGTCCTTCTCTAATGAAGTAGCAGGAAGCAGACGCACACAGGTGGAGCTTTCAGCGCTCTCAAAGCACCCTTGCCACAAAAAGACACATCAGCGTATCATGTAGAGGGCTACCTGACCCAGAGGTGTAGTTGGTCAACCTACGCCGGGAAAATATGAAGGAAGGAAAAAATATGATGCATTATTTGGTTGGCTGAACTGATGGGACGGTAAAAGGAGCAGCCTCTAACATTATTCATATTTTTTCATAAAGCAAGAATTATTATACATGTGTCTAATTTGAATGATGAATAAATCATGTAACAACATTGGCAACTGTGTCTTGTCTTTATTACCCGAAGGGCTTCTTAGATTTTATTTAGAGCATCTACCTGAAGTTATTGCTTCCTTGTGTCTGTTCTGTTCTTTCAGTAATAAACTAATTTCAACTGACCAGCTGAGTCAACTGGGGACAAAATCACTTGATGGTTAACAGAAGCCAGCGGTGACTGTTGGTAGAAGATGGGTCTGAGCTGCAGTCTCTAGTGTTGAAGTAACCCACTTAGTACAGCCAACCAACACGCTGCCTGGAGGTAAAGACCCAGTGAATGCAGCACGACGCAAAACTGTGTTGTGTCTCATCAGGTCTGTTAAGTTATAATCATTTGGTTAAGTGTTGTCTTGTGTTCCTGTCTTGTCATTTCCTGTTTTATTTTGTATTCACATTTCCCTCTTGTTTCTGCAGCTCTAAAGACTAGTGGACTAGTGGACCGTGGAGGCAGTGGTACTGCCAAATGGTTAGATCAAATCTTAAAATGTTTTTATTTACAAAGCTAGTTTTAATTTTAATACCTAAAGTGCTCAAGATTTCACATGAATAAAAACCATCATATGTCAAAGACCAGTTACATTTGAATATCACCACGCCAACCACTGACCACACATCATCAGATAGAGGCAAATGCCGCTGAACACATAAAATTTGGATTCATGACAGCAGGTATTGATGCTGAGCCGAAAGCACAGTGTGTTGGATGTGGTGAAATCATGTCAGATGAGCTCCAGAGATACTGGAGCCACCCAGGATGTTATGTGTTTTTTTTCTCATTTGTGAAGGTGATCCTGGGGAATTGTCTAGCAATCACAAGTCACAAAAGGTTAATGGTCTTATGTGTTTATTGTTTATTACATCTACTTTCACAGTCACAGTGCATCACTGCCAAGGCCTTGAAGTTATTTACTGTTGAAACCAAATGTTCTTCTTGTATGTTTATACTAAATCGACCGCTTTAAATGGAAACTAATTATAGCGATTAATTGTACTTAAGGCACTGAGGCACAACTGATTGTTTCTGTCTGATTACTTGTCCCGCTGCAGCAGGGGGGGAAATCTATTCTGCAAGAGCAGAAAATGCTGCAATACCAGCTCGCTGCAGATATTTAAAATTTCCTTTATAAATCTGAGCGCATTTGGACCATTTATTTTTCTTTTGTTTTACCGTAGCCTAAAGTAATAAAAAAACTATAAAACTGACAATGCAGCAGTTAGGCACATTCGTATAACGGCAGCTTGCACTAAGAAACCATGTTTGTTTGTCTGTGTAATGGCAGCAGTTTTAACTAGTCCTGTCGACAGACTGTAATCCTTAGAAAGTGTGATGCTTTAGGTTCAAACAGCAACGAAAGAATAGATCAAACAAACCTCTTCCGTAATGAGCACCCAAGGGAGCTAAGCACAGAGAGGAGCACACAAAGACTAGAGCAGAATTAGTCCATGCAAGTAGTAAAAGTACACAGATGCATTTTACAAAATTCAACATGTCACTTTCTTTCATCTCACTTCTTCTACAGTTGATTCCATCGTTTTAAAAGTGCTATTTCAATCTAAAACAGATTGACATTGTGTTGCAATGGGCAATATTTTTTTCATTTCATTTTGGACTCAGTTGTACTGAGTGGATATGGTTTAAGTATGTGTCGGTATATTTGTGTGTACCATGTGAGTGTATAATCTGAAACAACATTAGTGAATTAAATGCACCCATTTGTTGGAATAATTGAAAGTCAAAAAGTAATTTTCTTATCCAGTTGACTTTATTGTGTGTTGGTGTGTTTCTAAGCTGGAGTCCAAGCACATATAAATGTCAACAAAACTGTAGTTCATGTTTTTCATTTCAGTCTACTCAAAAAAATTGCTTGTGCTAGCAGCTCTGTGATGTCGCACTGTTGCAATGCAGTGGTTTGAGCTCGATGGTAACGTCAGCATCCTAACATGCTCACAATGACAATGCCGATGTTATGCAGGTGTAATGTTGACCATGTTCACCATCTTAGTTTAGTGTGTTAGCATGCTAACATTTGCACTTAGTCCCATCAATCTTAGCTGTACTTTGTGTTTACTGGGTTAGGGTTAGGGATGTCTTTAACTTTGCAGAAATTTGGTACTAAAGAAACCTGATGACCTGATGATGACGCTAGATGGAAAGTTAAAGAATCTCCAATGTTATTACAATTCATCCTGAGGGAGGTGGGAATGTTTGTACAAAATTTCATTGGAATCCATCCAATAGTTGTTTTCGACTGGACCAAAGTGGCCATGACTAAAAATGAAACATGGTAAAATCATGTTAAACAGACGTGTGTTCATCGTAATTGACAATCTACATCAATCAATCAGAAGAAGGAGTTGAATGAGGTTGTTATTGGTCTTTATGTATTCTACAATGAAAGTAACTCATTTACAATTTTGAGGTATTTCCATTTTAAGCTGCTTTCTACTCCACTACATTTATCTGATTACTTTAGTAACTAGTTACTTTGTAGATTCAGATTCATAATACAAAATCTCTTGGTAAAATTCACAAGCTACCTGGCAGTATATATAATAAAGAATAAGCTCCCCCTTTATCAACTGCAACGTAAAAGAAATATACATATGAATGTGTCAATCATTATAATTTAATAATATAATATAAATTATTTTGAAATGAGCCAGTCTGCATGGCGAGTACTTTTTGAGTTTTGAATGTAGGACTTTTATTTGGATTTGTAAGTATTCCTACACTGTGGTACTGCTACTTTTTCCAACACTGCTACAATGAAACTATGGACCTAGCTATCATTAGCAAATTAAGTCATACAAAATCAGTATTTGCAAATACTTCCCTTTTACATGAATAGCTCTAACGTTGTGTTTCTGGATGATAACTGTATCGTGGTTCTTCTTAAACCCAAAGCTAATCCAGATATTTAGTGAACATTCTTCCATTCATGTGAGCCTCTCTCTTTTCCACTGAGCAGCTTCACAGGAACCTGCACAAGTTAATTACCTCAATGAAAGCTGTTGATGATACTTGTTTCAAGAGGAGACTGAGAGGATATTATATATTCATTTCTTTCTCTCACAATGGTGCTACTCCCTGCTCATTTGCAAATGTGAACCAGTAACCTTCCGCCAAATTATAGCTTATGCAAACTTAATGTGACCACCAGCATAACATGCTCCAAATGCCAACAGATATTGAAGGAACTTGTCGGTCTAACTCCATTTTTAATTGATAAAACAATGAAACATATTATGTTAATGACTAATGCTGTAAGCTATATTAATAAATTAATAATTAATAATCTCCAAACTACCATCCATCCATCACTGCTTATCTGGGTCAGAGCTACACCCCCCACAGGATGAGCCTCCCAGGCTAGACTCCTTTACCCAGCAGCTTCCTCCAGGTCCTCCTGGGGGATTCCCAGAGGCTCGAGTAGACCTAGAGATCTCTTCCCTCTAGAGTGTTCTGGATCTGTTCTGGCATCTCCTCACAGTTGGCCATATTGTTTAAACTTTTAGACAAAGGGAGTCTGGGTCTGTGCTCAGGATGGAGACATATTGTATAGCAGTGTACAGCTGCTCGGATCTCAGTAGGACAGTGCCCCAAATTTGACAGGAGCAAAGGGACAAACCACAGGAAACTCTTTTAAAGAAGCCACAGATCAGAGCCTTGTGGTTAACCCTGACTCTAACTGCAAGCAGGGTGAATCTTTGCTCTCCCTTCCTTTATGTGTTTTTGTTTTACATTCTGTTTTATTTTGTTGCCAGTTTAAAGAAGCACCACATGGAAATACAAAGTTATCCTGTAAGATGAGGGGTTGCATGCTTCAGTGACCCCAGCAGAGGACTATGATCTTTTACGGGGGGGGGTGGGGTCTGCATAGACAGGTGACTCCCCGCGGCTTTTCTGATTAATGCCTGAAGTAGCAGCGTGTGGCTGCTGGTTGTGTATTCACCACACATGACGTGAAGGGTGGAGGTCTGGTGGGTTAAAACACAGTATCCATGAGACGATTCTGCACCCTGATTTACGTCCAGTGCCAGTGCAGGAAACATCGTGTTCTTTATGTAGCGAGGTGGAAAGTAGGCCCTTTGAAAGCAGACCTCCCTGTTTGTAAAGTGTGGAGAAGACATAATAATGGTATTGTAACACAAGCCATTAGTCAGGTATCACACTCTGCAACAGTCATCTCTCTTTCCACAGCCGGGTAATTACTTCAGCTATCAAACATTGTCATCTGATGCCTGCTATCTACAAAGTCTCTGTGACTGTGATTATAACAGTATTTGACATTGAGTCGGCCTACTCAGATTCAGAAAGGACTGGTGTTCCCTTCTAAGAAAAAGACAGGGTGCAAAGGAGAGACGGAGGGACCGTGTCTGAACACACCATCCGTTATTTGTATGTTTGTGTTGTGCCAGCTCAATGCCTTTTGTCTCCAAAAGGTCAGCCTTTCAAAACCAGCCTTATTTTTAGACTGACCTTCATGCATTTTTGAAATTATACGTGGATCACGAAAGAGCCTCACAGACTCAGAGATTGCTGTTTCCCAGCCCCCGAAACTCCGTCCACCTTTTAAGTTACATTGCAAAAATATGAAAAACCACATTTGCATATCAGTGTGGTCCTCTTCACTTTGTCAGCATTTGCAGTGGAGTCAACAGAACATCCAGAACATCAGCAGGTTTGTTACTTTACAGGCTCCCTCTTTATTCAACTCTTGTATTGCTTCGCCATCAAATTAACCAGCACCTCGCAGTATCAGCTGCATCTGTGCTTCTACTTCATCTCTCCCTCTCAGGTTTTGGCTCTCCCTGAGATCTTCCCTACGTCTAAAAATAGAGGAAGGAGAAAGGCTGATTTCTCCTCCCCGGAGACAGATCAATAACTGATGATTGAGACGGGGGTGAAAAGGAGGAACAGGAGGAGGGAGAGGAAATGGAAGACGAAGAAAGATAGAAAGAGAGAGGAAAGCTGAACAAATGTGGCAAAATGTATTGTGAGTGTGAAGATGTGGGAAGTTGTTTGGCTGTGTTACTGTTGTCTGCGTGTTTACAGGGGAATAGATATACAGTTATTGTGTATGTGGCCTGTGTAACTTGTGTGGGTGATGTATGCGTTTGCGTCGTCCTTGCGTTGGCTGCTGTTGGTGTAGGTATCTGAAAAAATGTGTGACTCTGGATTTTACGTTTATGACTTGTGTGTCCTATATAACATTGTGACGCATTATGTGTGTGATGTTGTGTGAAGTAGTGTGTTTCTGTTTGCTTTCTCCTGTGCTAGTGTGAGTACAATACGTGTGCGTGCGCATGTATATGTATATTTAGCCTTGTGAAGGGTGTGCGCATGCACGCTATGCATGTGTGACAATGCTTTTGTGGTTGTGCATAAGAGTGTGTGTTTGTGTTTCTGTGTGTGTGAGAGTGAATCTCTCCTTCATGCTGGGCCATCTGCTCTAGGTGATAACAAACACATTAGCTCTGACTCTCATCGGCTGCCTGAGGATTACTAGTTTATATTACCTTTAAATCTGCTCTGAGAACCTGTTAATATGTTTTCATATTTCCTCCTGCTGCAGTGCACATGCAGCAGTGTCATCATCTGAATCTCTCAGAAGCCTGTTTAACCCTCAACTGGGGGCTCCTGAATGTCTCCCAGCTACCAGTTAGAGGACGATTCCACTGTGACTGGAGGTCTCCACTTATAGCTACATTTTTATTAATGTTTTTATATTAACACTGAATCCTTGTACGGTGAGAGGGCTGGAGATTTTTCTCTCTGCAACTCTGCAGCTCTTTTAGCTTTTTTTAGATCACTGTTTTAGTTTTATGGCAAATTTATTGTATGGTTCAGACAGAGCGCTCTTATCAACCTAATTTCCTGCAGCAGCAAGCAGCTGTTTTCCTCAAACAAGCTATTGTCAGCCTACTTGGCCAGCACCAAATGGAATACTGTGGATCATCAACAGCTAAAGAGCCAGATGTGTTTCTCAGCAGTTGATGGACTAGCATCCATCCGGTGGACAGAAAAACAACTGGAAGATAGGATGTTGATGTGCTTGCTAACACTCTAGCCATAACCGTGTGATAAAAGGAACCAGCGCTGGGGCCCACCAAGTACAACTTATTAAACTATGGCAATACTTATATAACCTTATAACTCAGAATATCTCCTCTTTTGTAGGAAAGTGGCCAATCTTTACATGAAAATACACTTACTCTCATTACTACATTATTAACACATTTCCAGCATTCTTAGGAACACAACATAATGTGAAATATAACCCTGGAAATAATATGCAAAATATGCTCTTCAAAATAAAAGTCCACATGAGATTTTACATGGATATACAATGACCTGTTCACAATATAGTGAATATAACATACTCTACTCATACTTTTCGGATTTGTTATAGCTATCAAAAATTGACATTTTAGCATTTTCATGTTATTTATTTGCTACGTCCACAGTGGGTAAAGGCCTTTAAATATATCTTTTCAACCAACTTAGCCAGCTAGTGCTTTAATTTTGTGTCAATAAAAAGCCAGTAACTGTAATTTGCTTTAAGAAAAATAGCACTGGTATCCCTCTTATACCAATAGTACTGGTATCACACAACAAAAAGGTTACATTGTTATTGTAAGCTTTTTGGTCAATCAGTTGTTGGAGTAGCTGTTTCACTATCAGCGTGATCCAAGTGATCCAACTCTCTTCTCTGCCCCACACCCCCCCCCACCACCTCTCTCTCTTTCCCTCTCTCATTAGATCAAAGCCACACAGAGAGAACTATTGTTCCGTTGTATAGTCGAGCACGGCTGCCTGCCTGCATTGAAGCCAAAATAACAAAGAAACACTCATTGCACATATGCATGGCTTCACTCACACACACACACACACAGGTTATTATTTGTATGCTTAATTTACATACAGCAAGGATATTTTAGCTTATTTGGGACTCATTTTGGGGTGTACCCTTATTTGCTTTCTTTCCACGAGTTAGATGAGAGCTTTTATATAAGTCTCATGTCTGTGTGCTAGTATGGAGCTAGAAGCAGGAGACAAATAGAACTTTGCAATAAACCCTTTTTTTACTCAGTTCTTCTGGTCTGAGTCTGCGCTTGGGTTTGTCCTCATTGTAACATTGTGCTTTAAGTGGTGTAGCAATTTCTTGCCAAACAACAGCCGGTTGAAGTGTCTGAGCACAGTATCCTTAAGTCTTGGTGCGTCAGTGGGTTGCCAGGTTTGGAACCATTGTGCCACATGTGGTCACTGCTATATTTATGTTTAAGCTTCACACATTTGTGAGCTGTAGAGGTGTTGGCAGGTGTATTTTTTAAACTTTGGAGCAAGACTAGCTGTTTCCCCCATTTCCTGTCTTTATGCTAAGCTAGGCTAACTACGTCCCAACTCCAGCTCCGTACTTGTCTCACAAACAATAGATCTAGTTAAGAAAGCAATCTTTTACTTCTTGACATCGTATACAATTTTCATCGGCAGTAAATTCATGATTAGATGTGTTTAGTGAAATGTGCTTAATTTCACAAAAGCTTTAGTTAAAACTTCTGTCATGTTTACATGAGATTCATCATACACCATTCAAGTCCCTGTGTCTAGGCTCAAAAACATGTACAGGAGGCATTTCCATTGATTCTCATGTTTACCCACACTCAAAACATGAAACATATTTAGCCTCTCCCACTGCCATCTGAGTAAAAATGCTTTTGACTTGGCTTGACCTGCAGCATGCACCCTTAAAAAGCTACACAGGTGCAAAATCAGTGAGAGTAGGTCCAAATCCCCAGCTGCTGACTGTAGAGAAGCTTATCCTGATGGTAAAATAATCACTGCCTTAGACACTTTGTCTTAAGCAGCTTGGATTCTCATCAAACCATATGAATAAGCAACAACATGAGGTGCTGAAGGCAATGGAAACTGACTTTCTGCTTATTTATGATAATGGTTTCCCATCTCTCCTTAAGTGTAATGTCATCAACCAGGACGTTAATGCAGATTAAAGCAAAATCCTCTTTCACCGTCAAACAGCCTCAAGATGTGATGAAGCATCCACATTTTTTTCCCCCTGGTATCAAAAGTATTAGAACAGAGATGTTTTAATTGCAAATAGGTTACAGGTGAATATTTTTTCTTCCATAAACTATGCCAAACAAAACAGGAGAATAACCAAAGGATGATCTGATGACAAACAACTTGTGTAATACTAATAAATGACAGTGCACAGATGTACAGCTATATCATTGACATGGACAAATTTTACAATTATTGATTGTAAATCATACAAAGGGCTAAATTATCATACAAATCCGATAATTATTGTAGATACAACATAACACTGATTAACCAATCTGATTAACCACATACTCACTGTTTCCAGCCACCTACATCTACATGGGTTTATGATTATGTGTTTTTTTCCCCAGAATGCATTTCAGCAATTTTTCATCTGACCCTGATCCATATTATACAGTTCAACTAAAACTGTTGTGATAGCAACAGTAACAAAAGAGAGAGGCTGCTGCTACCGTGGGAGAAAGAAATGTTCTGTCCTGCCTCTCCTACAGTGGATTTCTTCCTCTCCTCTTTCACCTTTCTCTGTATGATAATTGAACATTGGTGCAAAATGGTGTTGGTGATGTTTTAAACAAACACTAGAAATATGTACATGCATGTGCCTAATTTGGGCAAGTTGCTTACCCGTTTATCAGTAATAACACTCAATACAACACAATAATGCACTCATCAAATTAGTTGCTGAGAAAGAAGTCAGACAAAGCAAGAAACATTAGGAGTCAGACTACGAGACATGCTGTAAACAGGGTAAACTTATTTGGAATCAAAAATGAAGGTGATCTGTAACATTTCTTTATTTTTATTTATGAAAACATTTGTAGCTATAGTACCACTGCTCTAGAGATGGGAATGTCCACCACTTTGATATAGACTTAAATATCTCCAAACCTATTGGATGGGTTGCCATGAAATTTAATACAGACATTAATGGTCCCCAGAGGACGAAGCCTAATGACTTGTATGGTTAAAGGTTTTACTTATACTGTGGAATATGTCTAAATGTAAAAAAGGATTGGCACACATTTTGGAACAGCAGACATTGAAGGTTCTAAGAGGATACTTCAGTTTTAAAGAAGCCAACAGCTTTGTTGTTGTGCCCTTAACACTTTATTTTGAGGTAAAACAAAAAATGAGCCCACCTGAAATGTCTGAAATAAGCCCCCCCATTGTACAGGAAAACTTAACAGTACATTAGATCAAAATTGAACCAGGAAGTCCCATAAACTGTGATGGATACAGTATTTATAATGGACAGTTTGGAAAATAATTGCACAGTTCACCTTCATTGTTTCTTCCAAATCAGCTTTACCATCCTGGGGATTTCTTCTAAACCTGTCTGATTGCCTGCTTGTGTTGTTTGCTCCATCAGACAATTAACTTGGTGAGTAAAATGTTACTGACAATAATGATGGCCAAATCATAATTTTTACTTAATAAGATTTTAGAAATTCTACCCTGTCGAAAGACTTCATCCAAACTGCCACCAGTCTGGCATTAAGAGTGTGCAATAGTGCATTTAAACCATCATCATTTACCACAGGGTGGCACACAACCCCCCCCAAGAGACTTCAGTGCCCTTTCACATCTATTGAGCATTGCGTTGAAAAATAATAAAAATGTGTTTTACCTGGTTCTTTCAGCGGGGTGAATGGCTGACTCTAACTCATAAGCCTCCCAGGGCGTATTAGAAAGAGCACAAAAGCAGTTCTTTCTTTCAGTTCCTCCAATCAAGGTGATGCAAAAAAAAAACAATTGCTAACATCTGCATGTGCTTGCCCTTAAATGCACAGAAAAAGTCTAACACAAGAAGGTTTCCACCATGATCAATACTACCGTTCTGTTTTCCATGACGCCTGAAGGGTGTGACTGATGCTCTGAAGCCGCCTCAGTTGGCCTCCTACCTGCTGGGAGGGCGAAATCAAAGCACAGGCTTCTAAAGGGAGGGTGGATATAAAGGTTCACACCTCTGACTAAAAGTCAATATCTAAATGTGCACGTCGACTGAGGATGGACATCAAAGTGCTCAGACTATTGTTACAATTATGTCCATTATTACAATGTGCAGGATGCCTGAAATCACAGGATGATGCTGAATAATTATAGCAGGTCAAGTGGTGAAAAAGAGAAAATATATTATTTGGAAAGTGAAAGTGAAGCCAAAACATCTGGATCGTCAGCTGGTGGCTGGCTGCAGTGGCTAGCTGTTTCTAGATTTAATGCTCTTTTTGATTCTGCCATTGGCAGCGATGTACTTACTTACAGCACTTGTGATTCATCTCTTACAAGTCTGATGAGACATCTTGTTGTTTTCCATCAGGGTTCTATGCACTTTATGTAAAGCTCTTATTTGGAAGTCGCTTTGGATAAAAGCGTCTGCTAAATGCCTAAATGTAATGTAATGTCCATGTTAGAGGATGGGACATGGACCAAACTGAAAAGTAAAAGAAGACGTCAAATTTTCCCCAAAGATGGTTTTTGTCATTTTAGGTAGTTCTTGTCACGCTGATGTTTGTTCAGTTAATTTTTCTAAACATTTATTTTTAATTAGTTATTTGATGCTATAAAAAGGTGGTGTGATGATTGACAATCGTGAGTGTGCTGTGATTGGTTTCAGTGGGTGTAAGGGCGGGGCCTCAATATCACTACTGCGCAAAATGGCGGCTCCTGTATTCGGGATATTTTGGCTTCATTTTTGTACAATGGGAGGAAGTGGAGACACGTCCATCTATATATATATATAGTCTATACCATATAACCAAACACATACACACCTCCTATAATATCTTTTACCTTGTTATACAACCATTTATACCAAATACATTGGTCTTTAATAAATACTAACAATGTCTACTAACTATTCAGTGACAATACAAAGTCCAGTTCAGACCAAAGATTCACAATGAGACGAAACCGTTTTAGAACATCACAGGGAAAAGTTGCAGTGGTGTGAACTGGCCTCTCAGCTCGATTCAAGCCGGTTGATGGCGTCGCCTGTGACTCAGCTTGTCAAAGCGTGGTTTTAGAACGTAAGGCACAACAGCTTTCAACTTTCAACAGCCAATCAGCAATTACAAAGCTTATTAAACTGATTATTGATACAGTAATGAAATCATGTACTAAATGACTACTGGAAAAGCAAGAGCAAGAAGAAATTGAGTAACCTACAGTTGTTATGGCAGAGTCAGTAGGATACTTTTCATTTTGTAGAATTGTTGAATCTGCCCTTTTTTATCTTGTAACTTCTTTCATCTATGGGCTGTAGCTCTCCTGTCACCAAGAAGTGCAGCATTATCATCAGCCGTTCGTCTGGTGAAATTCTGTCTCGATAGTGTTTTCTCTGCTGATTAGAGGTGACACCACCTGCTCTGAACGACGGGACTGCTCCTGGAATAGCCGGGAGAAATTTACAAAAGAGGCAAGATCTCCTGTCTCAAGTTCACGGCATAAATTTGCTTAAGCCCCCTGGGTATTCCATTGAAGCATTAATAGACGGTTTCAAATTCTCGACCCTCTCGTTTTCGCTGTTTCATCAATACTACAAATACAATTGCAGCAAGTAACCCACTATCACTATTGTCAATCATATGTATGAGCCGCCGTTTTGAAGTAAACTGGCAGGTTTTAGAACGTTGCACACCAGTCGATTACAAGTAATTGCAAGTTACTCGTCTTGTCACAAATGTTTGGTCTGATCTTGTTTAGTCATGGTCTTTGGTGTTGATGGAGCAAAGACTTTATTGTAGAGAAATATCTTCAGAGTGCTCGCGCATTGACTTTAGTATTGCACAGTTCATATCATCATATAATCAGGCATGTGTGCAGCCCAGAAGAGTCTGAGGTTTCTGGGCAGGGGAACTAACTATGAGCACCTGGAGACTGAACTAAAATACCTCTTGTGGCCCTTAACGTTTGTATTTATAACTATATATTTTTTGTATAATTATACAATTTATATATAACAAATATTATATATTAAATATTATACAAATATATATTTTTTTATATAATTATATATTTATTTTTATATATTTTTTGTTATTTAACTCTGTACTTATGGGTTTTTTGTTTGGTGTTAACTTGTTGGAGTCGTGGCCTCCACAAATGTGCTGGCGGAGAGGTTTTTGGTGTTTTTGTTCGCTCTGGAGGTACTTTCAC
>JAVQJD010008660.1:0-24049 GCA_036023655.1 Nannoperca australis | reverse complement strand
TATTTCTTTAAAGTTAAGACTAGTTTAAAGTCATCTTCATTGAAAAGTACAGTGCTTTTCCTTCAAAAATAAGGACATTTCAATGTGACCCCAAACTTTTGAACGGTAGTGTATATTTATCCAATAATTTACGTATGGCTTCAAGCTAACTTCTCCCATTGTATTAAACTGTTAGCTTGTGCAATAGCTAGCTGTTTAGTTTCACATAATAATGTCAGATTATAGACGCTAAAGATGCTCTAAGTGTTGTTTGGCTGGAACTTTAACAGTGCACAAGCCATAAAGTTGTTACAGCTAATGTTAGCGAAACAATTTCCTATTCACACATCCAGCAGCCATAGAGAAGCATAAGCATTAGCATTAATGTACAGTTGTGACTGTGTCCTCCTGATGGTTGTAAGTTCTATTCTCTTTTAGCTTTATTGGTCTTAAACAACTCCTGACGAAAACTTACTGTCGTTTGGGGTATAGCATGTAGCCTGCTGCTGCTGGAAACAGCAGATCTACAAGAGGCTAAAAAGCTCCATAGTGCTGCAGAGTAGGCTAGAGGTGTTCTGTACGTGTATGAACAAATCTTTACCAACAAATATTCAAAGTGAACTAATTATTATGAATTATGAACTGTTGTCAGCGACCTAATCAGCAGTTTACAGTAACAGAGCTGTGATACACAGTAGCCTACATTACTTCTGTTTTTAAAGTCTATTAAAAGACACTGAAAGCCACAGAAACTATCATAATCTGAATGCTCTGGTGCAAATAGTGGCTGAGCTATTAACCTTATGTCCAGTGCATGTACAGTAGGCTTGTTTAGTTTTAGCTTTATTTGGTTTTATAACTAACGGCTGCCAGTCGTGGGTCGCACACATAACACGTCTTCTGGCTCCCACATGTTGCCGTTGATTCAGCCTTGTTACTTAATGGACAACAAGGTGTGTTCGTACGTTTTATACAGACGGCTAGGTGGAATAATGGCGCCACAATCCCACCTTGAACAGACTAATACACTAATACACAGAGCAGTGGCTTCCTGTTCCTCTCGCTGAAGCTTTGTATTAAATCACTGCAAATTTGATTAAACGCAAACCCTGTTTTGGCCTCAGAGGTAAAGTTTTGTTTAATATTTCATCGACTCTGTGAGGGCAGTATTGTCCGTGGTGCTGGATCAATGAGCGATATGTCACTTGCTGAGGATTAAGCTTGCAGTTTGGTCATGTAGCATTGTTTGCTGTGCTCTTTTCATTGTTAATAGCTAAAGAGCAGCGGCCTGACATGGTCCACATAAAGATGCAAAAAGAGAGTGAGAACCTGGCTGTTACAGTGCTCTAAATCTAATCCTGATGGATTTTTTCCTTGTCTTGCGTGTGTAAGCCTCACAGACCATAAAATCAGAGACTTCATTGCTAGGCAACTAGTCTCTGCACAGAGACGGGGAGGGTGTTCTGTGTTTACTGTCAGAGATGTGCTGCTAGTGGGAGTGAAGCCTCTCCAAAAGAGAATAGATTAAAAATAGATAAAACAGATACCAGTCATTTGCTCAGACTTAAAACAATACCAAGTAATTGCTGTATCTCACAGGACCATGTATGACTTGTTCATATTAGAGGTCTGTACTGCCACGTATCGTTCAGCGCCCACTCCAAACACGGCATATTAAAGTCTCATGGCAAGAGACGCACTCTGGATTACAGTGTTGTAAATGTACTGGGCAGAGTACAGAGTGAGAGGGAGCTCTCTCAAGAGAAAGGGAATGATGAGGTAATCATTCACCCTGATCTGAATTAATAAGGCCTCATTAGGCAGTCAGAGACACACTGCAGCGCTGAAAAGAACCACAGTGTGGATTCACCCCATCATCTCCTCCAGTCGGATTTGGCCTGTGCATCCCGTCGGCGCACACCGTGTTCGTTAGAGAACGAATGTCTCATTCGTACTTGTGCATTAGCTTGATATGAGATTCATGGGAATTGTACAGTGCGTCGATTGCAGTAAAAGCCTTGTGCTACATGCTCCTGCTTTGTTACAACATCATATTTGAGGTAACAGGTGTTCTTTCGAGCGAGCTGAGGATGTGAGATCATTAGACTCAATTTACTACGTTGTTAAAAGATTTTCTCGCTGATTACACCACATTTTCCAGCATAATTCTCCGTGTTTCAATGCTCTACCTTGTAAGTAGCGCTGTTTTTCGAATCTGCCAATTCAAGTGGTGTGTTCGGGTTCAGTGTGAGAAGGCCTAAAGCCATCAACTGCCTAAAAGGCAACTTGTGACTGCTCTCATTCCCTTCAATTGTCAGCAGCCTTTCTGGGATTGCACCCCTATGAAGGGAACTTAAATGTGTGGACAGCCCCATAGAAAATCACACAGGGGATTGATTAAATGGCCAAAGACCTCGCCACAATCTAGATTTCATTACCCAGAATAAACACGTTGCATCAGGGCCTGAGCTTTTGTCTCCCTGCCAGTCTGTTTTGAAATTCAATAGATTGTAGTGGCAGATCTCTGAGGAGTGGCAGAAAGAATTGTTTCATGGAGTGGAAGCCTGTGGTTTTGGTTTTATTCCCAGGGAGTACTTGCCCGAGCAGACTGAAGGGCACTTTGGTTCAGAAAGCACCCCACCTCGCCCTAAGTCTAAGTGGATGTGACAGGTAGCCATGAAAAGAAAAACAGAAATGCAACAAAGACAGTGGAATTACTGACATGAAAACCTCTGCCTGTGCTAGCTGTGTTGTGTCCTCACTCTGCTGTACATGCTATTCCATCTGGAGCACAACCAACCACAAAGACAAGGGATAGGAGCAGTTCCAGTTTAATGCATCTTGTTTATTTACCATTTATCTCAATCTTCAAAATGAAATGGAAGTTAGGTATCAGTGTTAAAGATTGAGTGAATGAAATTCCGTGAAACATACACGGTGGAAAAAGGAATCTCTTTCATCAGTATCATTCACTGAGGTGTGACAAGCACGCAGAAAGAAACTTTGGGGTAAATTATTGACGACTTAAGTCATTAACCTACTTCTGCTGTTTAGACAAAATTAGCCTCACCTAAGAATAAAGTAAGAAATTAGGGCCAGACACTTGGAGACATGACTGGAATAATCACATTGTGTTAAGATTTAAACCGTTCAATTGTTGCATTAGCTATGAAAAGTGGTGAATGCCGGCATACTGACAGATAAAATGATCTCCGTTACCGATGCAATGCCACATCACAGGCTGCTTTTTTACAACATGAAACTCTAATGTGCCTGCATCTGTAAGTTTTTACTGGGGCACATCTACTCTTGCGAAAAGAAGACAGAATTCCCAGAGGAGAGGTCATTTATAGGACAGAGCCACGTTGTCTGTCAGAGGTTGCACTGCTGAACACAGGCAGAACGGATGAAAGGAGAGCCAGTGAGAGGCCAAAAGCGAATCTCTTTAAGATCCAGCGACGACTGGTGCTGAAATGTCATAATGGAGACCAAAGCAGCACTGGACAGAATGAAGAACGGCTAGCTAGAAATGTGACCACTCTGAACCAATTTCCACTACTGCCTAAATGTAAATGTACTGTAATCATGTTACTTTTGCTATTTTGGAGTTATCACACATTGACACACAAGATAGCATGTTACCAATTATATTCAGCCTCTTTCAGCTCTCTCTTGGTGCAATATCTAGTGACCAATATCATATCATGCCATCCCGTCTTCAGGTCATGTGTAGAAACATTGGAAATAGGAGTAAGTTACACATGAATAAAGTTAAATAAAATCCACGTGTATTTAAAAAATAACCCTCAAAGGAGTAGTTAGACATTTTGGGACATACACTTGTTTGCTTTCTGCATAGATGAGAAGATTGATGACAATGTTTGTCGATTAAATATACATTTTAGAACTTAGTTTAGCTTGGCTTAGCTTAGCACAAAGACTGGAAATGGGGAAAACAGTGTCTCTGTCAAATGTTAACAAAATCCGCCTACCTGCACCTCTAAAGATCATTATGGGGATTATATGGGGGATTATTTCTTGACTGGCTGCCTAGCAACTACCCAGAGCAATGAGAGATTTTGCCACATAATCCCAAGTCAAATGGTGAATTGTTTTTTACACTTCAGTTTTTCTACTGTTCAATCTGAGGAGACATAATGTGTTAATTATTGAGCTTTAGAGGTGCTGGTAGGCAGATTGTGTTACCTTTCACAACCAGGCGCTTATAAACATATTCCCAAGATGTCAAACCTTTAAAAAAAGACCACAGCTGGGTGATGAATGAATGAAAACCTAAAATGTGTTAGCAAGGTGCTGGTCTACCGCAAGCCTAAAGAACATGCTCCTTTGGTGTTTTGATAATGGTGGTTGAAAACACTGGGTAACACCTTGCTCCAGTCATTGGCAGATTATGAGACCCTGGGCGCGGATGCCTGAAAGCCCCCACCCCACCTTTGAGCAGTTACTCTACTCATTAATCTAATAGAACATTTGCTGCCCACACAAGCATCTCTTTCTTAAAAAATTACGATAAAAGCCGGAATAACAAAACAACATTTCTTGTGACCTCTTCAAAGTGAATGTTTTGCTATTGTTTCAGTTTATCAGTAGGACTTTTTGGGGCTCTGTTACTGACATGAATGACTAAGCCCTTTGACTGTGACAAAAAAGTTCAAGTTAACAGCGACTGGTTCCAATGGCAGCACATGTTATGTTTTTCCACTCAATTATTGAGAGTTTTCCTTTAATTTGCCACCCATCTTTAGTTTTAAGCCAACAGACCTTGGAAGAGCTACAGTCTCCACTCTGAGAACCAGGCGCTCGTGCAGGTGAATAGTACATTGCAGTAGCCAAGACGTGATGTGATACAACTAAGCATGGCTTCTTCTGAAACTGTAGTTTAAATGAGCGACCTAATTTTTTTTACCTAAGTTATTCAGGCAGTATATACATTATGTAGTAGCAGTACAGTTTATACTGCCAGTCACACAGCAGACGAGCATATTACTTCTGTTGGACCCCTTCATAAGAGAAAGTTGTCACAGGTTAATCTTTGGTTTCTCTTGCTGTCACTGATAAGAGACTCCAGTCTGAAATGTAATTCCATACATACCGATAAACCTGAGAGTTACATTACAGAATTTCATTGAATAATTGCCCAGTAAAAGTTAGGTTTCAGTTTCACCTCTCATTCGGTCCACACACCCGATCCCACACCTGCACACTTTTTATTTCCCTATCTCTCTTTTCTGTCGTGTGTAGGGAGTGAAATAGCTGACCAAAACTGGGTATTGTCCGACCCACGTCCAATACTGATCTGGAGCAGGATTGTGAGGGAGAGTCTGTTGATGGCCGTTGAGCGAATTTAGAACAACATGGGTTTGACCTGCATCATTGTGTCTGTCTGAGTGGGGTATTAAAGACATTTGACTTCAAAACAGGAAATAAAACTGCAAAGTGAGCAGCACCTGGTCAGGTAAAGCTCGAGTCACTGGTAATGATGAACATTTCTTCCAAACCTACCCAGAGAGGACCTGTGCATACTGCTCCTTAAATAACCACAGTTAAGTATGCATGATGCTCCATCAGCCATGGCATACAGCATTGACACTGAAAGGTCACAGACAGACAAGGCATGTGGATGTGCAACAATATAGAGCCATTAGTCAGGCCTCTCCTGAGAATTCTCACTTAATATAAATCCTCCTATGTGACAAGTGACCTCAGCAGCATGAACTCCCCCTTCAAATCTGATGTGTCTCTTGTGATGCACAACGCCCACAGCTTCTCGGCAGAAAGTGGGGAAGCAGCAGGCCCTCCTGCTTCCTGCAATTTGCCCTAATGGTTTTACATACCTCATTCAGGGAAACACTCTGGTTTACCTGAGCAGAGCAGGCAGCTGAGAGGACATTGAGATTCCAGAAAATGGGTGCCGTGTATAACAGTGATAAATAATCCAGAGGGTGTGTTTAACAGATAAATGACGTTTTGCTTGAGTGCCATCCCCCCTGTGTAGACTGTGTGGGTCTGGAGGGGGCTGCCGTGGTGCAGTCCTACTCTGCGCACTGTTTATTCTCACCGCCTGCAGTTGTAATGCTCCACCGCTTTGCTTTCTTGTTCCCCTCATGAGACCCTTCAAGTAAATCCTAAGAAAGTCTGACCTACCAAAACACACACAGTTAATAAAAGTTTCTATTCTTCTCCCTTGAGGTGTCTTCTCAATTTCACACCAGGCAAGAAATGACATCAAATTAATAGATTTTTATTTCCTCATTGATTGCTCCTGAAACAGCATTTTATGATTACAAAGAAAGAATGTCGCTAGTTGCCTCTTTATGATCACAAATTACACTTCTTGGTTGTGATTGTGTGTATTATTTTAAACATTAATTATTTTAATTAGTTGTCAAGCTACAATGTTACCCCATAATAATCCCCCCAGGGAATACACATTTTCACATAACTGAAAAAACTGTTTAGCTATTGCAGTTTACATTTTCAGTTTCAATTTAGTAAATCGATGTCTTGATTATCAACTTACTAAAGATGAACTGGTCCATGTAGAGAAGAGTCAACCAGAACTGTTGTGGCTGACTGAACATCAGTATTTGAGAGTTCAAAAAAATATGAGAACAATATATTGGTTGGTCACATAACACTTACTGTGTAATACTGTGTCCACCATGTACTGACCTGTGTAGTGCCTTCATTTAGTCTCAAATTGAATACTGCTGTTGTGCACTTACTGGAAATGAGGGTCGCAACCTTTGACCACGTCTTCTTTATCTGCTTTTTCATGATGGATTGGAACCGGGCAGAGAATCATCGCTAACATTTTACAGCGATTGCCGCACACCAAAATATCTGGCAGATTGTTTGCTCACTTGACATCAATTCAGTTATATAAAAACATGAAAGAAAAATGAATGTACTTTTACTCGTAACAATTGCAACCGCGGTTGGTGGTTCCTGCCCTTCGGCTACGTAGCCAAGATGGCGACTGCTGAAGGTGAGAAGTGCCATTCTGAGTCCACCCTCTGGGTACTCATAGTACACTGCATTTTGCCATACTTGTCAGTGTGATCGCACTTATGCACTCAAAATATTAAGTGTAAGTACGGATGTCTGCAATTTGAGTCACAGCATAAGTGTTTACAGCCATGCCAGCGGCTCTGTGAGGCTGTGCTTAGCCACAGCAGTGTTATGCGCTAAATGCTACTGTCCTCATGCTAACCTGCTCATCTTAATATTCTAATGTTTTGCAATGTAATCTTTACAATATTCACCATCTTTATGAAGTGTGTTGGTGCCTAACATTTGCTAATTAGCACTAAACACAAAGTACAGCAGCGGCTGATAGGAATGTCTACTACTGCTGGCCGTAGTAAAATTTCACTTGATAGTTTTTGATGAAAACTAAGATAATCGTCGAAGTTGTTACAACTCAATCTAAGGGAAACATGAATATGTGCGCCAAACAATCATCAAGATATGTCATTCAAAACCACAATTGTCAACCTCATGGTGGCGCTAGAGGAACAGTCAGGGGATCACCAAAGTCTCTAGGATTTATCTTGTCATGAAGGTCTGTACAGCACCTAATGGCAGTCCATTAAATAGTAGTTGAGAAATTTCAGTCTGGACCAAAAAGGTGGACTGACCGACATAGCTATTCCTACAGCCACAGGGCTAGCATGGCTAAATAAATGTGTCAGTGCTCTCTGGAGATCAAACTATGTAATGTTGACACCATTATAAATTACCTCAAATATATCTTGGGCATTTCTCTACCGTAATTTGCTGCTGTTTATTGGCTGACATACTGTACAAGCAGATACTGCTCAAATCAGCTGGGCTCTAGTCCAGAGTTGGAATAAGTTCTCACTGATGTCACCCTACTACAGAGAAATGGGTAATGAAATCTGTCACACTTTCAAACGTTGCACATAGCCAACGTAGCCACCATGAGTGTAAAACATTCAGCAAAATACCAGCGGCAGAGCTAGAGCTACCAATGAGGACACCAGCGTCATGTCCTCTGTATTATTTATGGGGGTTTTGGTTTTCACCACACGGAGAAGCTTTTTATACAGTTTACAATTAAAAGTTCTGCATTGTGCTTTCGATTTTGATAGATGTTTACACTGACGCTGTTTGAGTTGGCCTGTATACACCAGCGTGACATAGACTTTTTATTTGTGTTCACCCGCATACCTCTGCTTCCTTTTGTACTGTCAATGACTAAAGAGTGTAGGTACAGTATGCACATAGTTATTTTAAGAACCGGCTTGGATCCAAAATTTTCCTTCCAAACAAGTATAGAGAGGAGGCCAAAATGTGCTGCTGCTCTCCTTCTACCTGAGGTGCAATATGTGGCTCAGTTCCACCGGACAGCTGCTGGATTAAGGCTTAGACTTTTGCTCTCTGCTCCAAAATCCTGTGTCACTAAATGGTCTGCTGCACAGTACAGGGCTGAGGAGCAGACAGCAAATAAGGCCAGTCAGTCAGGTAGTGAGGGGTAGCACACACATTTATGGTGACTAAGGATTTGCAGGATTTTAAGTGAACACCAGTCGTCTTTTGACTCAGTATCTGTAACTATTTAGACATTTAGGCCTGTGTCAAAGTCTGAAGGTGCATAGCCGTGCAATAAGTGCTGTTCAAAGACTTTTTATTAACCCATATTTAATCTGACTAATGAAATGACTGACATACAGTAAAATATATTATATAATAAAATATAATATATATATATATTATCATAGTTAGCTTGGTTTATGCCTGTCTTGTTTGCTTTGTGTGACACACAGTGTACTTACAGCGGCTCCAAGGACAAACAAACCTCTATCAAATCTAGAAACACTAAGAAATAAAAGGCATTTAATAGGGCTGAGATTATTCTACTCGAAACAAGGTTCTTCATGCATCTCCAAGCAAATATAGAGCTGAAAAAGGTGCTTCTCAGTTTGAGGACTTTAACTTCACAAGCACATCTGATGAAAGACACGAGCTAATGAGGAGGTGCATGTTTGAGACTTGATCATTAGCACCTCAAATCTACAAATCTACAATCTACACCCTCCAAATGCTATATAGGGATTCCTGTTCAGCTCAGTTTGAGAGCAAATGTCATTCACAAAAATGAGGAACTTCCCACCGCTGGGCTTCAAATCCCGCTCTCGGAAGTCGTCAGACTAAAACATGAGCATTTAGCTGTGTCAGTAGTCGAATTAGGGGACACAAAAGTCAGATGACAAAAAAATGTCATGATAAAACCAAGTGGTCCGTGACTTAAACGGGAGGCATTCAAGGGGATGTGACCGTCACAGAGATGGATGACAGACTATTATACAGAAGTAGATTTTACACTGTGGAATCACATAACAGAGGATATTCACATGGACAGCAGTCAGAGTGAGAGAACTTTCACAATCGCTATATTTTAAAAGTTGCCTTGACAAAATATAACAATAAAATACTGCACTTAGAGCTTTTGATGATAAGACAGATGTGTTTGCTGTACTTTGGACAGGATTCGCTCAGCGCTGTGTCACACGTGTCATTGCTCTGATTTGTCGTAGGTCTATCCATTTGCGTCTAGAGGCCTTTCGGTCTTCAATCGTTGATAATGGAAATTGAAAATGAACAGAGGTTCCAGATTAATTCTCATTTGCGAATTGGTCTTGCGATGTCAAGCTCATTATGATTGCTGAGTCAGGTCTGGACCACTTGTGACTACCGAATGAAAATCTGTGAAAACGGCAAGTTCTCTTAAATTACTATCTGTTTGTAAAAGTGAGTCTTTCATGAATCACATTGTCTCCTTTTGACATATTAATTCCTTCACAAAAAGTAAACAAGTCCACTGCTTCCTGTCTTTGTCCTAAACATAACCGGGACCAGAAATGAAACCGCCTCTGGGCGAGAAACCCAACCAAAGTGTATATTGCAATATGTCGAGTCAATGTGCTTTTATGATCCAAATCAAATATACACCGTCAGATATAATCACAAGGGTATCCTTCAAGTTTCTCCTTCAAGTTGCTATTAATGGTGAAATGATGTTCAGTGAACCTGCATATTAAAAGGCTCCCACTCATTAATTACTTTGTACAGGTATTCAATCCAACCTACAGTCACCGTTTAAAGACTGATTGCTAGTTGGCCTGTTGTAAAACAAATTTATTTTGGAACAGTAAACAGACCCTTATTGATGAGAGAGTCCTTGACCTTGTTAAGTGCTCAAGGGGGAATGAGGGTAATTGTGTCTCACTCAAATCATGCATTCATCCGTGCATTGATCATGCAGCCATCCACCTGTTAACATCAAAGCTCTACTGTATTACAGCAGCACAGTGTTGTCTGAGCTTCAGATATTACAATTATGTTCTTAAGTAGTTAGAAAATCACTGAGATGCAGTGGAAGGTGCCAAACTGATCATATTTACCTCTGACGTCCCTGCGGTAGTCAGAGGCCTGTGGGGGCCCACAGAAGTCATCCAGAGTTAACAGATGCAGCTGCTGCATTTTATTACCCATGTTTTATACTTTTTCAGATGGGGATCAGAGTGCTCCATTTATTTCAGGAAGCATTCACTTCCTTTTGGTTTAATCAATAACGAGAGGTTCTGCAGCATTGCTCAAATGAGTATAAATAGAAAAAGATGGAAAAGATAAGTCGAAGAGCAGCACCGGGAAATTCTGGGGGGGATAATGGGTCCATTTTCTCAGTCGTATCAGTTATCTCTATAAAATAAAGCTTATTTGCTGTGAAACAAACAACAACAAAAACTAAGTTCAATAAATAAACACGGCCCGGGGAATGTCAGTGATGCAGCTCCAGGTTGCACATTGCAAACATCACAAGATAAAGCCTGTGTGATGTCTAGCTGCAGGCAGGTGTTTCTCATGTTTGATTGCTGTTCTATTTCATTTTCGCAGCAGTAAACAGCTGATAAGACCAACGCAATTTCTCAAGTTTGCCCACTAATCTTTCTGAGCAATAACTAGATTGGAACTATCTCCAACAAGTGGGGAAACAATCATTCGATGAAGCCCTGCAACGAGGCAAAACACGTTGATGAAGAAGGCATGTTCCTCTCCACAGCAGCTTAGTTAATATGTAAAGCTCATGTAAATGTAGGATCTGTTACTTGTCACTTGAGGGGGAGCGAGAGCACCAGCAGTGTGGCTTTTTGCATCTGCTGGAGCTCCTCTCGTTCTGTTAGGGCTTTAGTTGGAGGAAGAGAGACAGAGACCTTTTTCTGATATCAGCTGGCAGAGATTTTATTTATTCCCCTGATTTAATTGCCACCCACCCACACACTGTGAAGGATAAGACCCAAAAGCACAAATGGTTACATTTCAACTTTCACACTTTCAACCAAATTTCTACAATTTGCAGCGAGGATATTGTGAGGACCCGCAATTAATTTAGTGCTTTATGGTATTTTCCTTCTGGTAACGCAACAGATGAACACACTCATTCTTCCATCCAAAGCCTTCAGCTGCAGATTAGGATTTTGAATTGCACCTATTGTTGGGAACACAGACGTTTTTCTTTCCAGTTTTGTTACACAAACAGCACAAGTCGTTACATAATGCTCAGCTTAAGAGATATTGCGTTGGTATGGAGCTGGAGTTGTTTTTGCTCATTATGAGTGGGGGGCTGGGTTGAAACTGTGCCCAACTTCATCTGAAGTGGAGCAACAAACATTTAGTCAACACATCCAAACAATTATCCTAAAATATCTCTCTTTACAATGTCGGGCTCTGTCAAATGGGATATTAAAACAATCAAATCATACAGAAACAAGGTGACACTTAAATGTGCGCTTACCAGCGGCTAGGTAGCTTCTTAGCTAGCTAAGAACTCACAAGTCAACTTTGAAGTTGCCGAAAGTTATTCTATCCGCACTGCATCTGTCTGTTCAATAGTAGATTTGGTGTTAAAGATTCGTTCGTACGTATATGTACGAAACACCTCTAGTAGTAAGCTAAGCCTTCCAGTACCAGTCCCACATATTCCATTTCTGTAACCCATTAGTAATCTATTACTGATCAACACTTGCTGTAATGGGGGCAACGATTTAATCCTGATCCTAAAAAAGCTAGAACCCTAATATCTCACATGTTTTTCACAGCAGGTGGTGGATGAGCATCTGGACTGACCTTCAGACAGCCAATACTCCACGGTTACAACATGACAAGGTTAAACTGAGACTGTTGGACTTATCCCCAGGAGGGCAGACATTAGTTAAAGCAAGTACTGGTGGAGCAGTAGGCCGATTTATGTTTTGTTTTCTTCCAACTGTGGTTGGAGCCACAAGGCTGTTACACTGAGTTGAGCTGCTACAGGCAACGTATATTTAACTTCACCCCAAGAGGTTTTAAATTTGAATACACCTACATGTCCGCTGTGCATGATAATTGAGTTTATGATGTGTGTTTTTTACTGACACATACTTGAACAAAACAATTTCCATTGTGAAATCAAAGTTTTTAAATGTATAATTTTTTAAAACTCAGAAACACTGATTACTTGCCCCCGAGTAACATTTGAGAATGGACTTGAAACTTGACTGTGAACCACTTAATGATTTGAAAGACTTTAAAGTTAAAATGAAAATCGGTCTCGGGAGAAGTCTTGATACCATTACAAGTTTCGCTGAATCATGGCTCAGTGGCTTCACTCTTCCATAATGTCAAAGTTTCATTCTTGCAGAGGGGTTTGCAGAGTCATTCTCTGATCTTATAATGTAATGTTCACAGTGAGAAATGGATTGTTAAATACAGATTATAGAAAAAGACTGTGATAAATCCTGGGCCACAATTCCGCTGGGAAACTTTAACCTTCATGTAACCTGCACCTAAGTGGGGAACATTGATTTGCTATAAAAAGGATCATACTTTCATTCAGGATCATTCTTTTTTCCTGCTGATCGCACTGCAACATGTGTATGAGATTCTTTTTTCAGGTTCACTGGACACGTTCACAGATGTTTGACAGACTCAGTGTGCTCTACTTTTCCAGGAGGACAGAAAGTCCTAGTGTAATTGCCTGTTATCCTTTTTGCTTTGCTCTTTATGGGGATGTGAGTCTGTTGGTCACTCTGTCCGTTTGTTCAGCACTTTAATCCGGACCAAGACGTCTTAAGATCTGCTGAACAGACTCTTACATTTTGGTATAAATAAAAGTTCCCCCTTAACCAACAATCTATGACAAGGTGTCTTGAATACTAAAAGCACGATTTCCATAAAATGTACTGTGTACATTTGTGGCCCCCTGGGAGATGAATCCAAATGTTTTGATGCACCTTTCAGACCTAACATCTGCTCCTTTTTGGCTGATGTGGTGATCAGATTTACTCTAAGCACTTCTGAAGTCTCTTGTGGATTCAACACAGAAGTTCCAATTCATGGTTTCGTGAGAGCCCCTCCAGTTACCATATCTCATACCAATGTAATAATAATGAGGGAAAATCTACAACATCGAAATTGGGAGAATGGGACCCTCTCAGTTTCACTTCACTTTTTCCGCAGCCTTAGGGGCCTCCGTGATAAAATTGGCATTGGTGGAAGAAATTAGAAATTTCCAATAAAAAATTGTGAGTGTTCTGCTTCAATATGCACAATTAAAATATTAACTGTTCAATTAATATTGAATTAAACTGTTAATTCAATATTAATTAAACCACCCCCACCACCTTCATGTATTCGCTCAAATTAGTTGAAACCCAAACAATACATACAGAAGTTACAAAATTGTGCAGACTTGGACTCCTGGACACAAAGGGTAGCATCTAAAACAGCTCTGTTTTCTTTACAGGTGTCCCATATATTGTTTACAATCACATTTAAGTATTTAATTGTGACTTAAATAATGCAGTTAAACTGCTGCCTGCGCTTGTGCCAGCCAACATAACCCTCCACTGTGGATAAAATTATTTGTTCAATTCTTTATGAGCAATGGGAAGGAAATCAGAGACTGTCGGAGACTATAGGCGTGTGACAAATGAAATAAGCTGAATGCATTTACATTTACAGCAGACAGAGATTCAAACAGGCGATTCAATATAACTGACCCTCGGAGACTGGCCTCCTATGAAATTGGAGTCACCATTAATAGAGGAGGTTAACGTTGGGGAAGCAATTATAAAGAAACACAATTGCAACAGTCATACCTGAGCGTCATAATGCGATAAGGAGATGTGAAATATGCTGATATGATGGAAAATACATTTTCAAGGTTACAAGAGAACATTAGGCAAAAGCCTGAGGAGAGAATGAAAGGAGAATGTAACCAAGTGGATTTCAAAGAAATCAAAGATTATTAAGGTGAGTCTTCGTGCAGAGAGCGAGATGTAATTGCTTGTCATTAAAATACCCATTACAGCCAAGAAATAAGCAAGAGCTGTTGATAACTGAACTCCATTTATGTACCCTTGTTTAATGCATCTTCTGGCTCTGATAAAAATAAAAAAAGTGCGTTGTTCATGAAGAATTAATTACCATCCACATCTGAGAAGGCCATGTTAGAAACAAAAAGCTACCAAAAAACTGTCTTTTGTTGGTAGGAGAGTGTTTATAGGGCTTCTCTTATCTGGAGTTTGTCACTTCATTACCAGCCACCCTGCACACAGAACAATAAAAGTTCCTCAAGGGTACTTAAGTTATGGCACTGGTCTACATTTAGCAGCAATAATTTAAAGAAACCTGGCACTTTATATGAAGTACTCTATTGGTTTTAATAACAAACCTCTGTTCTCTTGCAAAGGAAGACAGATGCTATCAGTTGGATAAGAGACACGGAAGAAAAACACTTCTCAAATCACACCTGTTGATGAATAGAGAGGACATTTCCTACCATCATTCAACATTAGTTTATCTGACCTACAACCACGATCCTTCCCAAACCTTAACCACATAGTATTAATAGTATTGTATTGCAACCATGGCAACAGAGGTCTCCTAACCTTAACAAAGTAGTCATTTTAACTTAAACCGTGATCTTATGATGTTCCAGTTCATCCTGAAGATGTTGGATGGGGTCAGGGCTTCCACACCACACCACGAAAACCATTTTTCTATGAACCCGTTACTGAATGAGAGCATATTACCATATTGGAACAGGACAATCCCCACACTGTTGCCAAAAGGTTGGAAGCACAC
This sequence comes from Nannoperca australis, assembly GCA_036023655.1. Taxonomy (NCBI): domain Eukaryota; kingdom Metazoa; phylum Chordata; class Actinopteri; order Centrarchiformes; family Percichthyidae; genus Nannoperca; species Nannoperca australis. The sequence continues at coordinate 8,899 of JAVQJD010008660.1, read as the reverse complement.
AGGTTTCACATGCTATAGCATTGAGATTTCTCTCAATTGGTACTTAGGGGCCTAGCCAACGGAAAGAAAAACAACTCCATACTAATATTACACAAAAGAATATGCACATAGTTTTGGCAATATTGTGTAGAATTGAAGCTTTGCCAGCAGTAGCATATTTAGCAGTTCATTGGTGAAGCACTGATTGTTTAGAACACACTGAGCACACGGACAAACAGCAGAGAAATGGATTGTGCTGCATGAGTGATTTGAGTAGTTTATAGAAACAAGTAATGACACCTTTTTTCTGGCAGTAATCCAGTGTAACTGATGTGAATCCAAGCTGACTACACCTGCCGTTCTTTGAGAAGTAGCAAGCTACAAAACGTTTCACAGCTTATAGAGGCTAAGTATTTGATAGATGTCTTGTGCAAGGTTATTTTAATATTGATGGATAATTGAAAGTTCCTCTTTCTGGAAAATTTAAAAAACATTTCATTCATTATAAAATATGTGTTATTTCAATGGCATGGTTGACCAAATACACTACAGCGAGTGAGGGCCACTGACCCCCATTTGCAAGATTATTTGTGTATGAAAAGGTTTAAGTAGTTTTATTAAATTGTGAAACTAAGATATTAAATGGTTAGATTCTTTTCACTGAATTAAACCCCTGTGACAAGAAATATCCTGCAGGAAAGTCCCAGGATCCCACTCTGAGAACCACTGTGGCGAGCGTATGATGCCAAAGTTGTTTATGTGTTTTTTTGTTTGCGCCGACTAAAATGCAGCTGAATTGGACGTGATGTACAGTACATTTAGTCCACTGCAGTCGAGTCGAGCAGAGAGACAGGCGTCAGAGCAGCTGAAAACAAGGACACCAGAGCACAGAGGGCAAATACCTCCACAGTTGGCTGTTCCATGGCTCAGGGCTCAGGCAAACATCTGTTGAATGTATTAAGATCTCAAACTGAGCCAATTACCAGAGAGAAACACGGCCCTTGGTCCTCGGCCCCTTCCTGGTCAGTTGTTGATGACTGCGGCTTGCTTCCATATTCCTCCCTACCGCAGGCGTGATTGGCTGAGCCTGGTCCAAGGACGGGGATGTGGAGAGCTACAGCAGTAATAAAAAGCCAACCTGACTGACTCATGTTGTTTATAAAGGAATCCATGCAGGAGTGGGTGTGAGGAGGTGGACCTCTTTGTGTGTGTGTGTGTGTGTGTGTGTGTGTGTGTGCTTTGAGTTTAATCTCTGGCAGCTATTTAACATCGATATATTCATATTCAGATATGTGCTTCCAACAACTGGGGTGTTTTAAGGCTCTTCCCTCTGTATAGGTGGCTTGATCTGGAAGGAGGAGGCAATTATTTTTGATTGGACACAGAAAAAAGGCTTTGCTAAATGATTATGTGCCAGGTCTCTTCTGCACTGGAGTTGGGGGTTCAGTGGCTTCAATACTAGATTAAAATGATGGCAGGATTTTAGATAACAAACACGTATTAAAGCTACAACATGTGCCAAAATGGCGGCAACATTTTCAAGTTTGCTGTGTCTTTTTATCTTCTAACCTTTGAACTAGTGCTACCACGAGGCCCAAATTGTTATGTGAACACAAGGAATGTCGATAAATCCAGTAGACAGAGTGTCTGAGTACATTCCTGCTGCCCTGAGGATGAACCTCTTCAATCTTGGACAGACCAAAAAGTCAAATTACACAAAGAAAACTGCATTGAAACTCAATGAGTAAAGTCACACTCCGAAGAGGAAGAACTCCCCAGTTGCCTATGGGTTAATGAGAAAACCATGAGCCACAATACGGTTTGCATCCGGCCAGAAACCTTTGTTGCATGTTGTTGTACATTTTAAGAGCAAGATTTTTCTTAGGAGAAAAATGAATGCATTTTTTTGTACAAAAACCATCCTGATTCAGCCCCATTGGAACAGTCATTATTGATTTGTTTTAAGCATGACCACAATCTTTCTCTAACCTTAAAAGAGGTTTAGCATTGCACTTCTATAACATTGTTAGAGTCACGATGGATCGTTATTTAAAAAAAAACGCCCAAGGCTCTCAAAATCACCATGTTTGAGTTTTGTCTTGTTGTATGATAACGAATATTTCAGCCTGTAGGGACCACTACTGGGATTCCTGTGTTATATTCTGTATAATATTTAAGACATTAATCCCACTGTGAGGTGGGTGTCAAAGCATCCACAGGATTATAAATGTAACCTACATTTGGCCACCTGGACTAGGTGCTTGATAAGTGGCTTGGTGTTTTCTCTTCTAGTTAGAGATGTGCAGCGGCAGTGTTTCTCTTCTTACTAGCCCAGCAAACCTCCAGGTGGCCTCCCTCGATGCCTCGCTCTATTTCAGTCTCCATAGTGTTCTCCAATATTCTCTGACAGCGTAAATCTATGGTAACGCCATCATGGGGATTGACTGCCTCGCTTTCTGTTTCTGATACAACAACACCGTCTCAATTTCATGCTCCCAAATTGAAAAAAGTCAAAAACTAAAATCCAACATGAGCTTCACACTGCGGACATGAAAGATGTGCTTGAGGCTTTTATTTATGTGGCTACATTTCAAATTTCAAGAACATCAACGAAGATCTGAGCTTGAGGAGCTTTGAAAACCAGCATCGTCAACACCTGGTGGTAAAATAATGTTTAATGTGCATACCTTACTTCTGCACAAGAAAGAATTCAGTGTAGTTTTCTACCAGCAGGAAACGTTCCTCTTGTTATTGCCAGACAGACAGTCTGAGCAGACAGTGCCCTGTCAAACAAATGTTCAGACTGATCCACTACTGGGGGCCAAGCACCTCTCATAATCCGGTGAAAGATGACATGCGCTAAAGCAGCAATTAAAGTCACACTGGGCTTACAGCTCAAATCATGTGCAGGGAAGGTCACATATGGTGTTATTCTCTTGCATTCATTCCTAACAAAAGCCATCTTTAGACATCTGACTGATGTCATTATCTAACTACCAAAAGGCCAGATTTCTACAAGACTCTGTGACATTTACAGATTAATCAAAGCAACCTTTTTTTCTCTCCTCCTGCAGTTAGACATGCTATTGTACACAAAAGGTGAACATGTAATCCAGTATTTATGACTGCATCATCAGGTTGCCCGGCTTTGCTTATTACCTACACATGTAGTGGGACACACTAGTCTGTTACTGCCCATCTGTGTGCGAAACAATCTCCAAGTTTCCTCACAGAGCCTCTGTTGGAGTCCATTCTCTTTGTTTATGTGGACCGACAGCGCTACCAAACTGTGCACAATTTTCTTGGTGTCAACCATTTCAAACTCAATTATTCCCAGCGAAGTCAGATACTAATGCCTTCACCAAAAAAGTAATTTCACACCAATTAAAAGCTGCAACAACAGAATCTGCAATCCGGTATTGCAGACCCCTTCAATCCTGCCTGCAGGCCTGACACTGTGTGATACAATGAGGTCAGTCGCAAGCTGAGCATGATGATCATAATGGGTGCGTCTATTTTTTTCACAGGACAAAGTGACAAAACGGGAAGGGATAATATTAAGAAAATCCACACTACATGACAGTGGGGAGTCTATAGGGATAAAACAGTCTGGGGGGGGGGGGGTTCAGGAGAATAGAGAGCATTCCTTTAAGTGCAAAGAGAACAAACACACAGCATCTGTTGAAGTCTATCGTGAGATAATTAAAACCCTCACAATACCTGTCTCTGCCCCATTGGGTTTTATAGCAAGTGTTAAACTGCCAGATTATATTTAATGGAAATTGGCTTGTCACTGTGGCCTGAAGAGGTGAAGAAAAAATTAGTAGGGGTTAGTGAATCACTTCATTTGAGCTGCGTTGTTGTTAAAACCATCATTAAAAAACAAGGCATAGAAAGAAGGGTTAGCGCCTTTGAATCCATCATGGACTTGAGCATCTATGACACTGAACTTGTTGGGCTCCAAATATTATGTTATTATGTTGTGCCAGCGGGACACAGCCTCTTATCAAATCTCTTATCCCATTGGACCTGTTATGGGGGATTTTCTCTGTGGGAATCTTATTATTGATGTTTTTTTCATTTGAATAATTTTGCAATAACAAGAAAATGAATTTCCTGTGTCTCTCGCCTGGTAGCATTCGTGCAGCTAAAAAGTATATCAGTGTTTTAATGGCTTGCCTGTGGTTGTTGTTGCATCACTTTGAACACAGTCTGGGAAATTATTTGAATGTTGTCTGCTTGAAGATAATCTTCAGCTAATAAGGGTATTTGTATTCCTCTGTCACAATGGTTTTATTTGCTCATTATTAAATGCATAGTTTTAAACATGTGCCCCCTTCGCTGGTATAAACCTTGAGCTGTAGTAGAAATATAGAAAAAAAGTAAAATATAGTAGCCACTGTACTCCTTACACACAAGATACATCTGTTGGCATGCAGTGAAAGAACACAGCGCCGGATTTAACCTAAATCCTGGAAAATACCATAAAGACCACAAAGTGGGAAAACACTGAAAATCAGTGGTGGCAGAAGTATGCAGATCCTTTACTTAGGCAGGTAAAGTAGCAGTACAACAAAGTACTGTAAAATAGTCCATTAAAACAGCTGCATTCAAAATGTTACTTAAGTAAAAATACTCTGTCCCCAGTCAGTGCTAATATTACTATATATCCTCACGTTTGGTTATTATTACTGATGCTGCAACATTTAGCATAGAGTAGGTAATTCAATCTCAGTCAAAAGATGAACAACTGTGTTACAAAATGTCTGGTTCTTTGATAAACGGACAAAGATACAATTTTGTGTACGTCTGCATTTTGGGGGAGAACTTAACTACGACTCCCAAGGTGCATTTATGCAAGAATCATTCAAATACAACTGTTTACAACTGCATCAATGAAGTGTTTCAAATTTCCAACTCACACCAGTGAAAACAATGAATAAATAATAAAATAAATGTAGTGGAGAAAAAAAATAACAATATTTAGTAGCACTACTGCAGAATAAATGACAAAAATCTACAATTAAACATTATTCTACAGTGGTGATACACAGAGCAAATATTAAAAGAAAAGTCCTGAAATGAACTTTTCCCACAAGTACATTAGCAGAGTTTTTAAAAATAAACATTTTCTGCAACTTTAGCAAACTAATGAATAAAATGAAATACGACCCAGTTGCAATCACCAATTACTGTTATAGCAAAACCCCTGTCTGCAGTCTTTGCCTCTGTTTTACTGTGTCAACTGATCTTGTTAGTAGAGATTATTTGAACGGAAAACACATTTCCCTAATTAACCAGACAAGAAATGTGGGCTTCAGAGCACTGTGGCTGTCTTTGTTTGATCACTCATGTTCTCTTAGAAGCAGGTAGCGCTACTACAGCAAGTACATTTGCTGTGGATTTGTATTGGCTAATTAGATTTTATTCTTTTCCCCAAACACGGGGAAAGTTGTTAGCACATGTCCTCTCTTTCTCCTGTGAAATTTCTCCCAGACATGCTATTACTGATACCTTTTTATTTATTTTTGTGATAACAAAAGAGAAATCATCTAAACAAGCAGAAAGCGTCCACAAACTTGACAAAAGTAATTTCAGGGCCTGTCAACACGCCGACTTGCCCGAGACGTTGCTGCAAACAACAATGGGTATCAAGGCAGCAGAAAATGAGGGATAGGACTGGAGGTATATTATCACGACCTTCTGTTTGGTCTGTTTTCAGCGCTCAGCTGGCAGAGAAAACAGAGTGTACACAGAGATTTGATGTCTGAGTGTTTACGTGGACTATTGACAAGGCCGCGGATGAAGAAGGTGTCCATTAAAGCACTGCTTGTGCCATTGCTAAGATAGTCAAATAATTTATCTTTTTGATGTGAAAAGAGGGCAAAATCAATGTGGACTGAGCTGCCGACACCAATAAGCAGGGGGAATTACTGCAGTGTAAGCTATATGATAGGTGGCGAAACTAAAAGCAGGAGCACTAATTTAGGAGCACCAACTCACAAAAAGTTTCTTACATTTTATTTACATTTTATTTTTATATTTATATATATATATATATATATATATATATAAAAAATGTTAGAAGAAACTCAGCATAAGTGTAGTGAGTACAGAGGCCAATACCAGCCCCTTAAGTATACATCTGATGTAAAGCCACAGTCTGACTTGCATGGCTGGCTACTTTGGTTAACTTGAATCAAGAGACATATTTCATGGCTAAAATCCATGTGGCATCTTCATTTAGTAACAGTTTATATTCCAGCAGTGCAGATTGGATGCAGATAAAGCTTTATTGATTTTGCTCTGCAATTTCGCTGCAAATTGTAAATGACAGAAACTGGGCCGCAATGTACCCTAACAAGTAAATTGCAAATTTAGCTTTTTATTTCATTTTATGATGAACCTTGTTAATACAAATTGGTTTGTAATGTTGCGTTACAAAAATGTATGTTTTTTTTATAGAATATTAAGTCCCAAAGGCACTCATTGTACATCTGCACAAAAAAACTAAGCGCATAATTTCTATGAATACAGAAGTTAGAAAAAACAATTGTAACTTAAAGAAATGGTTGGAGGAATTGTCAGAATAAACAAACTGCATCATCTGTTATGTCTGGAAAGGGAGGGAATGGCCCCACAAGACACAATAAGGTCATTGCTGGTCATCTTGCCCTATTGGTAATATAACAAGGTCATTGTTCACTCCGGGTCTCTTGTCTGTTCCTGTAAAGAAATTGTTAAAAGAAATGAAAGTCTATATGTACATGTTGGATGTACGGTCATGTGCATACATGTGTTGCTATGGACACACTGTTAACACAATGTGTTACATAGAAATGCATGCATAAAAGAATCATCACTGTAACCCTCCCCCTCCCTCCTACCATTGGTTTGTCTTGTCTATGCAACAGCCATGTCCCTGTATTGTTATACTGATCTAAATCTAAATGGACCACCATTAGTAGCACCATGGCGCAGTGTTTTTACAAGCAGTTTGTATCTGATGCATCTGAACGAGGACACACATGCATGTGCACAAGCAAGCAAATACATGATACATATTCCTGCCAAAGGTTTCACACTTTTCCACTGATCAACAGTCGGTCGCAGTCGAGCACGGAGTGGCCATTGGCAGCACCGGGAGAACTGCCGGTGGCTTGGCCAGCCGACTGGCCTGAAGTGTCAGACCAATGTTAAAAATACAAAATGAAATGGGTAAATCAAAGTGAAAACAACATGGGGTAGGGTTTAATATCGGCCTGTCATCACACACCATTGGTTGCACACGTGTTAAGTAACACAAAGTTCAGTCAGAGAAAACATGGACAGCACAGGAGGAAGAAAGAACGAGAGAGGTGGATCTGAGAGGGAGCGCATTTAAAGGAGAACAGCCCTGGAGAAAAGTGCAGCTAAATGCTCCAAAATGACAGCTATGTCAGGGACGTGATTAGTGCTTAAAAAAGAAAACATGCTAGCAGGGCTGACCTTAGCATCATATCAATCACAAATACTACCCTTCCTGAGTGGATTCTATGTTTCAAAAAATAATAAATGGTATTAACACCAACTCCTGCTCCGTAGAAAAGCAGGAAAATAAAGTCTTGTATACTCTGGTCTGTCAGGTGGAAGTGATCCAGTTACTCAGAGCTACCAGAGCTTCTTAATTATCAACACGAGTCCAGTCAAAGCTCTGAGGTAATGCCAGGTGCAAAATACTCTTAATTATGGAAGTGCAATTTTCTAACTCTTGAAACTGAGGACAATTGGCTGTTTTAATACTATTTTGGATGTATTATGAAACTTTATCCTTTTAAAGTATACTTTAAAAATCGTCTTTGCAAATGTTTTGAAGGAAGGGAACTGCACATGTATTAGGCCTCCAGGATGCAGATCATGTGTTTTTGAGAGAATATAAACATAACTTTGTTGACAAGAAAAATACAAGTCTTGTTAGCGGCAATTGTGCGATCAATCTGTGATGGTTCTAACAACATGCTGGTGATTTTGCTGTTGTTGAGCCTATATAGTCAAGGTTAAACTGTCAACAAAATGTTTGGAATCATCCTTTGGGGAACATGAACTTCCACAGCTAAGTTCAAAGTAATCGGAGACATCGTGGTCTCTGACCAAAACATTAAATATGCTATTTAGAGGTATTTTACACAGGGATTTTGGAGCTATCCTACCCCAGATTTGACTGCTCTCCTCAGCCAAACTCTCTGCAAAGATTATACCCAACATCAGTTGCTGGATCCGAGAAGTGAAAGACAGAAATACAACTTCAGAGAGAGTTGTTGCAATCTTTCTGTCAGCTAGGGGTGTCAACAATGTATGGTAAAATGTTTGAAAGCTTCACTTTCCTAAATGCACAGAGGCCTTTACTGTAGCAACACTAAACAAGCTGAAGCTGCTTCAGACAGACTTGGAGAGAAGCAGACTGATAGAGTTCTGACAAAAATCAGATAAAATTGCTGCCTTTTGTTGATTCAAACGCATGTTAACATTTCAGCACAATTTCAGAAGCTGTTGGCAGATACACAATATAACATACAGGCACCTGTCAGAAGGTACTGAAAATATATATTACAATGATACGTGGTGGTCCCATAAATAATATACAATAAAAATGACACCTAGATCTATCTTTCAATCAGGATATCACAAGAAGACACACAGTGAGCTGAAGTAACTTAGTAAGTTTAACTATAACAAATATTTTTATATTCATATATATATATATATATATATATATATATATACACTCCCGTTCAAAAGTTTGGGGTCACATAGAAATGTCGTTATTTTTTAAGGAAAAGCACTGTACTTTTCAATGAAGATGACTTTAAACTAGTCTTAACTTTAAAGAAATACACTCTATACATTGCTAATGTGGTAAATGACTATTCTAGCTGCAAAT